>JANHGB010016341.1:0-31944 GCA_026283785.1 Coracopsis vasa
TTTCCACCTATCCCACAGGTGAGAAAAAGTAATGTTTTAGTAGGAACTCTGTTATTCTCTGGAAATTGATAGGTCTAAATGGTTTGGGGTTTAATTGCTGTAAATGCTAGGTATGTATTTATCTAAACTCTACACAAGTAGATCTGTATGTGGACATGAATATGTAGTTACTGGAAGTTTGAGAGGGATTTCATAATTCTGATATGTCTTTTGCTGGCACTATAATCTGACCAACCATATACTGTAGGTGTATTTATTTATTAATTGCATTATCAGGCCCAGATTTTAGATATGAGTTTTCCTGTGTGAACTCTTGTGATCGCATGCTCCCGTTTGCAGGCTGAGGTCATAGGTAGCAGCCTGTTTTTCATCTTTTTAAGGCAGCTTGCTTTTTTAGCAAGAACAGTGCAGAAATGTTTGCAGCTGATAGGTGGAAACCACTCTCCTTTTCCTCCTTCTGCTGGTGGCTTTGCTGAAAAAGCTGAGGGTGCCCAGGTTCTCAGCTGGCAGAAGGAGGAAAACAGCCAGGAAGTTCTAAGGAGTCACACTGAGCATCACCAGCCAGGAACTTGCCCTATAATTTTTATTTTAGGCAGAAGAGGAAGAGTAAACATTTCCAGGGGCCTGGAAAGAAGAGCTCCTTTCTGCGTGCTTGTTTCATGCTCCAAGTGACATTTTTAGAAATTAATCAGTAGCTACTTCAAAAGTGAAAAAACTAGCTGATTCTGCAGCTCTGCGCCAGCACACTCACCGGGTAGGATAGTTCTTAACTCATTACACAGGGTGAGAATTCTGCACTAGCTCCACAAAAAGTGGGAAAATTTTTCTAATGGGATTTTTCCCAGAAATTATGAAGCTCCTACTTGTTTTGCTTAATTTGGCTTTCATTTTGGCCAGCCCTGCCCCCCACCCAATCTTCCCCCGTCCAGCTAACAAAGCTGATTATAAAGCCTGATGTGGTCAGTTTAGGGCAGGCATTTGAAAGTCAAAATAATGTGTCTGGCTCTTATTTTTACAAAACCAAACCCCAAACTGACCTGTTCTCAGAGACCCTGCCTCCCATCTAAACACCCTCTGATGAGTTACTGGTGGGGGCACCCAGTGCAAGCTCCATGCTGGACCAAGTCCAGAGGTTTACCAACTCTTTCAAAAATGTTACTCAGACTCTCTGAACTAATACCGAGCTACAAGAAAACAGGTGGAAGCCTGCTGTTGATATACTGACAATGCTCATCGCAATTAGCCAGGTTGGAAGAGCAGGAATGCAGTGTTTCTGGAGTTGTTCCTCACAATGGAATTTCAAATAGCAATGATGCAGTGTTTCTGCATTATTGTTGTTCCTCACAATGAGGTTTTAAATAGCTTATTTCCGAATAATTAGAATTCATCTCTGATGCCTCATTCTACCTTTGGTACAGTTTTTTTTCACTAACAAGACTGACTACGAATATAGCTCTAGCATGCCTGCCACTTTGTTCCCAGATTTCATGTGATCAGTTACAGTGGGGATGGAATATTTGTCGAAAAGACTACCCCATTTTTAACTTATTTTGCACATACAGACGGTATTTTGAAGAGTTTCCTTTCTTTTCAAGGATGATCATCTTTGGGAGGACTGGACAGTGAGCTGTGTATATGGATGTATGGCACAAAGCGTATAGTTTTTAAAAGACTTCCCCTGTTTGCATCATAGGTCTCTTCTAACATGTCTAAACAACCATCTTGTTTGATTTCAGGGAGGTATTAAGAGGGCTATGTTATGTATTAACAGACTGAAAATCAGGCCCAGGTTTCACACCAAGCCTGTGATACAGGCTCAGATTTCCTTGGGGGAGAGAGCAAAGGAAGAAAGAGAATGAGGGTTTTGCTTCATTCTCTGCTACAGTACAGATACCTCCCCCGTTCCCCATGCACAGCCTTGTTTTCACTCTGGCTGAGACCAGAGGTATGTGGAGGACTCATCTCCTGCTGCATCTCTCACCTCAGTCCTGTACCCCATTTATGGGGAGCCTAATGTCGCCATCTGTCTTCCAGGGAGTTTGTGGCTGGGCTGCTCATGACCCTATACAATGGTGTGTGAAGTGTAGTTTTAAATAAAAAATAGTTTTAAATAAAAAATAAACTGCCAGAAACAATGACTAACTGATAACAGAAGTGCCTGAACGTGACAGTAGGTGAAAACATGCCTGGTTTTACATTATTTCAATTCTTCCAAAAAAAGATATTTTCCTCTCCCTGTTTGGTTATACTTCAGAAAAGGAATCAGTGCCCAAGCCTGTTTCTGTATGATATGTGCAAATATACTATCCTGCTACACCATATAGTATCAGATACAAACCTCTTCCTAACTCTAGACTGAATTCAAGTTTTGAGAAGTCACTAAGTCTAATCCTGGCATTTCAGAAACCTGCATAGGCAGAGATATTTAAAATGTCTTTTGTTCTGATGAGATCCAGGAGGCTGGTGCTGGGCACGCAGTCAGTATTTATTTCTATCCCAGGCCCTTTAGCATGGGTCACAGTTTCAGCTTCAGCAGTCTCCAGATGGAAAAGGGAAAGAGAGGGAAGATACTGGAAAAATAATAATAAGCTTGGGTTTTCTTATTCTATATTTGGCTGGTGTGTAGGACATAACATCAGGGAGAGAGCTGGAGATGCGTATTGCCTATGGTGGAAAAAGCAATGGTGGAAAGAGAGGGGACAGTCAATGACATGGACTCATAATCATCCAGTTCTGTCTTCTGAAAATACAGTGGAAATATTTTATAGGAGACAAGGAGACAAGATAAGCTGTTTGGGTGTTTGGACACACAACCTCTTTGAATGGAGCCATTATTTAGAGAAAAGTGTGATTTATTTGAAAGTAATGAGTGAAACAGAATGAGATGCCTTGACGTTTGCCAGTTCGTAAGTGAGCAAAACCTATGGTTTCTGTTGGACGTCTCTCCCAGGACTAGTAATATGAGAATAGATGTTCATCCTTAGATTGAGAGACCTACATTCACAAAGAGCTTTAGACATCCTGGGAAATCAATGGGAATTAGATCCCCAGATGCCTCTGGGAATTTGGTATAATTAGTTCCAGGAAAATGCTGCCCAGGCTGTTTATCCCTGCTGTAGGGACTGAAACGCAAGCAGGGATATTCTAGAACAACTGTAGAAATCACACATTTTGGTTTTGGGTCAGTAAGCATTTCTTTCTAGTTCTGCTCAGATCAGAAGAGGTCGGAGATTGGGCTGAGTGAAGGTGAGCACTTTTCAACTTGCTGAAAACACTGGGAAAGGAGCAAGTACAGACACAAGTTACAAATCAGTGGGTGACACAAGCCAAAAGTAGTTTCTAAAGCAAGGCAAACAGGCCTGGTTCTTAATGAGGCCACAGATGTTACTTGAGATTTTGCTCCAGTGACTATCAAGACCGCACTAACATTACACACAGATGTTACACCAAATGATCTTGGGAAGTGGGGGCGTGATGTCATTGGGGGGTTTCAAATCTGGAACACATAATCAACCTATCTTTGTTCTGGGAGCTCTCCCTATAGCCCCCCGGGCTCATTCAGATGTCTATTTGCATAGGAAGTGCCCTGAGGAGAGATCCTCTTCCAGGACACAGATAACTATGGTGACAGTCCAACATACCTGTTGTTTAAGTTTCCCCTTACAAGTGGCTATAACATATTTTGGAGAAGAATTATTGTTGGGTGGAAAGAGGATGAATGGTATAACTCCCTGTCCAGTTCAGAAAACGCATTGTTTCCAGAGGAAACCTTGAGAGTGTGTGGTGTCGAAGCTCTCCAGGGCACGGTGATCATCTAGATATTTGCTGAGTAAATCACTTAGCAGTACTGTGTTGTATTCATAACAGTGAATATTAGTAATGAGTAGTAGGATGATGTTTTAAAGGGCCTTTTCTCTAATTATTGTGGTAACATTTTACCTTGGCGATGATTGTTTATTTCTCTGTCCATACCCCTTTGTCGCTGACTTGAACCTCGTATTTTGTCTAGTAAAAAAACCTCCTTAAATGCTTCTTAAAATAGAAATTGGCTCAGACAGACCTCATCATATTTCTCCTTTTGCTAGATGAATTTGAAAGGAATAGAAAAACAACAGTCATTTCTATTATTGGATGTTTCTTCTGAAAATAAAACTCACACTCAATATCCTAATCCTAAAAATAAATTGCTGTGTTGATGCCAGCATGGCTACTGTCTCACTTGATTCCAAGTGAGCGCAATTCAAGTGCCTTTCTGAGTCAGCGCATTATAAAACAGGCCTTGCAAGGAGCAAGGAGAATAGTGATAGCTCTAACAACTCCTCTTCATCTTTTAAACAAAGCATTTGGGACCAGTGGTCCAATACCACACATGTAAAAATCTCACATTTCATCTATAGGAATATTTTGCTATAGGACCCAAGGATGAGTCAGGGCTTTATGAACATGAGTAGACTTCAACTATTTTCTTTTCCATGTGTGTTAAAGTAAAATAAAACAAAGTTGATTTGACTTCTTAGGAGCTTCAAGGGCAAAAAAGATTATGAATGCCACAAACACAGTCTGGACAGCATATGAATGAAAGGGCTTGCTGTATGGTGCAACAAAGTGTTTTAGCTGATCTTCGTTTCTTCTTCCAAAAGCAGAGGTGTTACATTGTGCCATCATGACAAGATATTAAGGATAAAAACCAGTTTACCTTTCCTTATCAGCAGAGCATCTTAACAGTACTGCTCAGGGAAGACCCTGTGTAGATCAAGATCTGCAAAATTTGGCTCAGAGTATAAGGGAGCAGTGCTTTATCTCCACAGAGAGCAACTTTCCAGGCTGACTGCACTGAACAGTGTGCTCCCAGGCAGTATTAATTTAAGTCTCTGTGCCTCAGCCTCAAAAAACAGGGGCTTATAAACAGCTGCAGCTGTGCTGTTGTGAGGAAGAGGAGCTGCACAGAGGACTGCAGCCAGCCAACCTCTGCTCCCTGGGCTGCTAAGGGCTGCCTTGCCCCAGCATTCCCAGCTACCTGGCACCCAGGTAAAGGTGAGATGTTCCTCTCCGAGATCACCTTCACACCCTGTCCTCACCTTTAGCCTTCTTCCATGGCAGGTGCCAGTCCATGTGCTCTGCCCTGGGACACAAAAAACTTGTCTGTCTCACTCTGGATCTAGCTCTCCTCCAACGGATGCTCACTGCCTCCATGGGTGGAGGTATTCCATGTGTCGTGGACATCTGCAGGGAAGCCTGTGGTGGTGGGGCAAACAACAGGGACCACATCTGGCAAGCCTAGTGATCTGGCAGGATATAATGCTGCCCTAGACCCTGGTGATGGGGAAGACAGTGCAATGGCAGACAGCAGCAGAGTCATCTCCCTTTCAGCAGTGGACCTATGCACCAGATTCTCCTGCCTAATGTTCTCTGGTGGGTTGTCTTTCCTTTTTGAGCAGATACGGGGATTTGTGACCAGGACAATGTGGTCTGAATCCAGGCCTTGTGACAAGCACTACAACCCATGGCGATGGCTTGTCCCCCTTTGCACTCATCCTTGCCTGTCCTCAGGGTAATCTGGCTAAAGATCAAGCCAAGCGGCTTTTTGGCATAGGAAAAGTCTGATGTTGCAGTGTTGGCACACGTCCCCAGAGCTGGCAGCTGGTCCTTGAAGGAGACGCTGACAGGGCTGATAGCAGCTCTCAGATGTCTTTATCTTCTACCTTCTATCCTGATAGGAGGATGCTGCTGTGGCTGAGGAGAGCTGAGGAAAGAAACTGGTGCATACAACCCAAAAGAAAACTCACAGCCCTGGACTGGAATATTCATGAAACTGCTTTTGGGAGTAGGATTTCATAAGAATAGCAGAGTTACTGCTTTGAGCCCATCTTCCCATCATCCAGTGGCAACTGGTACCAAAGAGAACCTAGAAGGGCAATTCCAGTGGAATTACACTGAGGTAAGACTGGGTGGTTTCTCTGAGCAAGAATTACCACTGCATTGCATGATGCTTCTGCAGAGCAGCTTCGGCAGGGATAGCTGATTCCTAACAGTTCAAAAGGCATTCACAGTTATAAATGTTGAAAGCAAACGTAATTTGGAAACTATTCCATGATGGAATCCTCTGCAGATGATTGCAGTCAAGAAAATCACTATCAGAAGGAAGCTGCGTGGGCAAAACTAATAGAACAAATGGTTTGGGCACTGTGGTTTTGCTTTCTTAAGAAAATGTTCCTCCACACTGCAAATACAAAGGGAAGGAAGGGAAATATCTGGCTATTTAAATGAAAAATGACTTTTCTCTGCAATCACCTTCTGCCAATAAAATGCTTATTTTCTGACATGTCAATTAGGTGATTCAAAAGCCAGATGACCACTGCCTTCCATTTAGTACCGCTCAGCTGGGTTAAATGTCTTAAGTGTTTACCCTTTATGACCAGTGGCATGTATCTGTTCTTAGTCAAACTGTGCTATGTGTGACATGTTTGCCTGTAGGTTTTTCTCCTGAGGTAAAGTTAACCATTATTATCAGATTCTAAGAAAAATGGTAGATTAGGACAGTGGTTCCACTGACAGAAATGGGTACAGCTTGTTTTACAGTAATGTGTACGAGAAATATGAAACAGATGAGAAGAATTCACATAGAATTAACCAGCCTGTAATTTAAAGTGCTGTCATTAAATAGGATCATGTATCCATGCTTGGTACTTCAAAAGAAACCTCTGCTGTGTAAGACCAGTTATTAGTGAGGAACATTTTGTCCGGTATCTCAAACCAATTTTAAAAGATCTGATTACACACATGCAAAGCATGTGGAAATGAAACTATTTTCTTAAGAATCTTTGGGATTTTGATTTTGTTCACACAAATCTCTTGAGGGTTTAAGGAGGAATTTTGAATGAGGAAAAAATATGTAAACTCTGGCTCCTGGTGAAGTCCTAGGAGGAAGGATGGTGATAATATTAATATAACATTTTACTGAGGCTTGTTCTGAACACATAACACTATTTACCTGTGTAAAAGAATGGAGCAGGCTGTGGGGTGAGAAGGATTCATGTAATAACTTTAATTTAACTAATTTGAATTAGATTAAACCTTTAGAAAGTTGTCGCCTACCAGCAAATGCAGCCCAAGGTTTTTGGTGGAAAAAGCTAAAACGCTTCCTTTCTGACTTGTGCCCAGAACTGAAAGTGGAATGTTCATTTAGGAGAAATAAATAAATAAGCTGAAACAATGGAAGTCACTTTCCCAGACAAAAAATAATCACAGGGAGGCCTTTGTGAGTACTGACAGGTCAGCAGGACTCACTCTGCAGGCCCAGACAAGCCAGCAGGAGACAATCACTTCAGTGAAACATTCCTCGAGGTGGGCGCTGCTGAGCCGCTCAGACCTGGGACGGGGCCTGCATACGCACCCACCCTTTGGTGAGCAACACACCTCCAGCGAGTTTGATATGAACAGTGCCCCTGAAAATCAAGAAGTGTTTCGTACTTGCACCTTCACCCACAGCGTAACTGTCCCTGCTACCGCCAGCATGCCCCTAAGCCCAGAGGAAAACCTGAGAGGTAAGTGCCAGTGTCATAGTGCTTGGACATACCCTTGGCAGCTCAGGGCATCTGCTGGGGACACTGCTGTGCTAATCTGGGTAGCTCTGCAATTCATCCAAGATCCCTGGGAAACTGAAGAGGGGCCGTTCATAGGACTATGGGGTAACTCTGGCTAGAAAGGACCTCAGGAGGTCTCTATACCAAATTTTTTCTGAAAGCAGGGTTAGCTCCAAGGTCAGACCAGGTTGCTCAGGGCTTTATCCAGTCTGAGGCAGCTGAAAGCCTCCAGGAATGGAAACTGCACAGTTCTCACTCTGATTTTCAATTCTCATCCTAAATATAATAGTGCTGTGCTGAGAGGTGCACAGGTGGTTGTAGCAGTCCAGAAGGGACCTTTGGACTGTGATGTGGTAGGACTCTGTAGGTGCACCTGCACTCTGCTGTGATGTCTCCAGTGATCTGATCCTTTCGTTACTCCCACTGGGTCAAGCCATGGTCCACCATTGCACTGAGTCCCATGTCCTTTTCTGTAGAAACCAATGCAGCATGTGTGCCTGGGTCTCACATGGGCACTTTCAGCCATAGCAGTTCATAAACTCTTCAAGGTTTCTCATTTACAAGGAAGCAGTCTTGGTCTTGTTGCACAGCTGGCTCTGGGTAGCTGGTGCACAAAGATTTGCAGCACGCTCCTCGTCAGACATTGCTGAAATCGAATCACATCTTTTCACGGAATCACAAAATAGCTGATGTTGAAAGAAACCTCTGGGATTATCTAGTTCAACTTTGTGCTCAAAGCAGGGTCAGCTATAGCAGGGTGCTCAGAGCTGTGATCACCTTGGTTTCGAGTATGTCCAGGGATAGACTCATAAACTCTCTGGGCAATCTGTTCCAGTGTTCAACCACCCTCACAGTAAATAAGTTCTTGTCTTATGTTTGAATGGAATTTCCTGTATTTCACTTTGTGCCTGCTACATAATACCATATTGCCATTATACTGTATTACACACTGAAATGTAATGTACAATGATACCTTTGTGTATGCTGTTGTCAGAATAATAATCTCCATCTGAACAACATATATTTTATCCTAACAACATAACATTTCATATTACACAGTTTCAGAGGAAGGAAATGCATTTCTTCATGCAAGAACTTGCCCAGTAGCTTAAAAGACAAAGTGGTGGTGGTGAGGGAAAACACCTTGGAGTTTTTACATTAATTTATGATCCACAGTACAGATTTCTCTACAATTACAGCAATTTTATGCAGCAATATATACTCTACTATATATATACACCATATATATAGTACTATATGTACTATAATATATTAATATATATTAATATAGTTAATATACTAATATAATATATTAATATATTAACAAATATATAGTTAATATGCTATTAACTATATATAGTTAATACTGTTAATACATAGTATTAACAATACTATGATTGTTAATCTAGTTTGTGAAATTGTCTATTTTATAATGTCATGAGGAATAATACAGTTGGATACGACAGCTGAAGTTTGCATTTTCTTGAAATGAAGAGACTAACAATGCAAATGGTAATGAACAGTTTTTTCTATATTCTGCATTACCATATGCTGTGCTGTATTCTTAGGCTTTGTGTCTCAAGCACAGAAGATACACATGGACTACTACAATTGAAGTACTGCTTGTCAGAAATTAGTAACCCTTCAGTAGAAACAGTGTGCCCATGATATAGGACTTGTTCCAAATGATGAAATGCTCTGTCAGATGAGCAAAGCAGTATAGAAAACTCTGCTTGTCCTGTCACTTTGATAAGATTTCTCCTGAGCCTTCTCTTCTTCAGGGTAAACAGTCCCAGCTTTCTCAGTCTCTCATTGTATGACAAATAAGGCAGTTCCTTAAACATCATAGTGAACTTAGAATCATAGAATCATTGAACGGCTAGGGTTTGAAAGGACCTTAAAATCATCCAGTTCCAACCCCCCTGCCATGGGCAGGGACACCTCACGCTAAACTATGTCACCCAAAGCTCTGCCCAGCCTAGTCTCAAACACTGCCAGGGATGGAGCATTTATGACTTCTTTGAGCAACCCATTCCAGTGCCTCACCACCCTCACAGTAAAGAACTTCTTCCTTATATCTGACCTGAATCTCCCCATTTTAAGCTTGAACCTATTACCGCTTGTCCTATCACTACAGTCCCTGACGAAGAGTCCCTTTCCAGCATCCTTGTAGGTCCCCTTTAGATATTGGAAGGCTGCTATGAGGTCTCCGTGTAGCCTTCTGTGTCCACGTGTCTCTTCCTCTGGGCAGCCCAAATCTAGACCCACCATCTAGATGTGTTGCACCAGTGCTGAGCAGAAAGGAAAAATCAACTTCCTCTATCTACTGGCAACATGCTTCCTAATGCCACCCCGGAGGCTATTGGCCTTTTTTTGGTCACAAGAGTGCATTGCTGGCTCATGGTCATCTTGGTGTCCCTCAGGGACAGCCTTCAGAGCCTTTTCTACAAAGTGGTTTCTAGGATAGTTGCTCCATCACCTTCCCAGTGACTGAGGTGAGGATGATTGGCCTGTGGTTCCTTGGATCCTCCTTCCTGCCTTTCTTCAATATAGGAGTGACACTTCGTCTCTTCCACTCTGCAGAAACCTTGCCTGTATGCCTTGGCCTTTCAAAGGTAATTGAGAACCACTTTGCAAAACACGTCAGCCAGCTCTCTCACCAGTCACAGACACATCCTATCAGGTTCTATGGACCTCTGTATGTTCAGTTCAGTTTCTTAAAGTGTTCCTTAACAAAACTGACCTTCACTGCGCTTAAGTTTTCCTTGCTACAGACTTTCCCACTAGTGTTAGGAACCTGGGATTCCTGAAGAGTAGTCTTATCTGTAAAGACTAGCGAACAACCCATTGAACATCCCAGCTTTCTTCATGTTTGTTGTCACCAGATCTCCTACCCTATTCAGCACTGAGCCCACCTTTTCCTTAGTCTTTCTTTTCCTGTTGCTATGCCTGCAGAAACCCTTCTTGATGCCCATTACATTCTTTACCAGATACAACTATTGAAGGGCTTTGGTTTTCCTAATCCATCTAATGAAGCATTTACCACCACAGTGGAAGGAATTTCCTCTTTCATTTCACTGAGACAAAGCAGATTTATGGCTTTAAAAATGCTAATAAGTTTATGCCTGTAGTACTGTGTGAGAAACTCTCCAATTCCCCTAATGTCATTAACTGTATTTTCCCATTATAATTTATTTTACCAACAAGTCTCTCAGAAATCTGATTTTCCATACCTCACACCTGAACCCTTTTGAATGCATCAAGTGTGATCTCTTGCTGCTGAGGTCTCTTTGAAGAGTTTACCTAGGCTGGGAAAAAGTTATTCATGTAAGCCCATACCACTTGCAGATTGGCCATTAAAGTCTAACCCTATTTGAGAAGGCGACTGAAAAAATTTGAAACCCAGGGGACTGAGACTGGGTTTTGCTACTGACCTGATTCTTAAATGAGACAAATCACTTCACCGCCTTGCTTTCACAGCTTTTCCAAATAAAATATAAATCAAACCTGCATCCTTATATATTACAGAAGATTTTAGAGCTAGCCTCAGTGTGAGAAGAACAGGGCCTCCCATATAACTACCTTATCCGTATTGGCATTCAGAAGTAAAATATGTCTGCATCTTATTTGAAACATGCCTGAAAAGCTCCAAGGATTTCCTGCAGGAAAACTCTGGTGTAGTTCTTCCAGTATGGCCCGGCTTAGAAACAAAGCAAACAGGGCTCTTTTTATAATTAATGAATTTGGGAGAGGGATATGGGGCTAATACTCTAAAATACATTTGTCCCACAACAAATCAGTACCAGACCATGAGCACTTCAGGCCCTGAGCCTGCACAAGAGCCATTGAGAGTTGTGGACAGACAGATGGTTGAGTGTAGAGTTAGGTTCATGCTCATGCTCGGCCATGTGTAAAACTCAGAGGGAAACTTCCACCAGGCTGTCTGCACAAAGTACAGGATTAGAAGACAGGGACCCTTGATCTCAGTTATCGAGTGCTTCTTTTCTCAGCTCCTTGGAGAGCTAAGGGAAAATTGAGCACCAGAAGCATTCATGGGCTGGAGGTGACAATGAAGTTTTTGGAATCCCAACACTCTGGTATGGGAACGAATCTGGGATTGAATCTGCAGCTACAAGTACAGAAACAAATAACATGGCTCAGGGACCTAGTTCTGCTTCCGAGGTCAGCCCATATGGAGTGTCTCACATCCCTAGAGAAAAACATTTTCTCACTGAAGCAGGGTGACATAGGCCAAAACTGCACTGGAGAGAATGTAACAACTGAAAATTGCAGGCAACTAACCATCATAGATCATAGTCAAGCTTCTGGCTTTATTAACACAGTTTTAATTTGGGGATTTTGTGGTTTAATGCTGGTAGGCAGCTAAGCACCACACAGATGCTTGCTGAATTCTCCCGCAGTGAGATGGTGAAAAAAAGGGTAAAAGTGAGAAAACTTGTGGGTTGACATAAAGACTGTTTAATATTTTTCTAGAAAAAAAGGAGGAAGACAACAAAGAGTGAAAACAAACAAACAACAAAACTGAGAAAAACAAATGATGCAAAAGAAAGCAATTTCTCACCACCAAACAACTGATGCCCAGCCAGCCCACAAGCAGCAGCAAGCCTCACCAACCTCCACTCTCCCAGTTTTATTGCTGAGCATGACATCATATGTTACAGGATGTTCCTTTGGTCAGTTGGGATCAGCTGTCCCAGCTCTGTTCTCTCCCAGCTTCTTGTGGACCCCCAGCCTACTCTCTAGCAGGGCAGTGTGAGAAGCAAAAAAACCCTTGATGCTGTGCAAGCATTTTTCAGCAATAACTAAAACATATCTGTGTTATCGTCATTGTTTTTATCACAAATCCTAAATATAGCCCCATACAAGCTATTATGAAGAAAGTTAACTCTATCCCAACCAAACACACTATGGGGATCCTGGCCTGTCCGTCACTTGCATGGCCTTGTTCCTGTGAGAGAACCAAGGCACTTTAGAGTAGTAAAGAGAGAAGAATATATATACTATTGGTTTTATACCATATTTTTTTAACTTAACAAAGAAGATATGGGTTTTGCCAGTGTAAGTGTAAAGTTTTCCTTTGTCTCCAAAACTTTTCCACGTGTAGAAGATTTTCCTGGCCATAAACTGGTAGCAGGACTTTTTTGCTCCTGGATTTGGAATGAACCCTGAACCTGCTGACATTGATCTTCAGGATATTCTCCCTGGAGAAATGCCTAAGCAAATGGACTGAGCACAGGGGATCTTGGTGACTTCCCTGCCAGCTGTGTAGCTTTCAGTAGATAAATAACTTGTGGTTTAAGCCCAGCTGGTAACTCAGCACTATGCAGCTTCCCCTTTACCCCTTCTCCAGGTAGGATGGGGAGAATCTAAAGAATGAAAACCCCAAGAGCTGAGATAAGAACAGTCCAATAACTAAAGTATAATATAAAGTTACTACTACTACTAATAATAATAATAATGAAAAGGGAAGTAACAAGGGAGAGAATATAAAAGTAAAAGAGGAAAGGAAGAAAAAAATAATAAACACAAGTAATGCACAATACAATTGCTCACCGGCTGCCGACCAGTACCCAGCCCAACCTGAGCAGTGATCTGGGCCTTCCGGGTAAGTCCCCCTAGTTTATATACTGGGCATGACATGCTGTGGTATGGAATACCGCTTTGGCTAGTTTGTGTCAGGTATCTTGTCTCCGCTTCCTCCTGGCTTCCTGTGCCCCTCCTCACTGGCAGAGCATGAGAGACTGAAAAGTCCTTTGATCAGGGTACGCGGTACTGAGCAACAACTAAAACATCGGTTTAGTTGTTAGAACAGCATTGTTCTCAGACCAAAGCCAAAACACAGAACTGCACCAGCTACTAGGAAGGATTAAAATGTAACTGCTAGAGCTGAAACCAGGACAACAACTCAGTTCCAGCGCAGCTCCAGTTCTCCCGTTTATAAAGGGGCTTTTTTTGCCGGCAGATACCATACGTGTGCCCTACACACCCAATTGCCCTTGGCCAGTCACTCAGTCCAAACCTGAGTCACTGCACAGAGCTCCACTGTCAGAAGGAGATGTGCACTCTTGCATCCCCGAAGGGATTTTAGCAACTTACTCACAGTTAAATCAGTACCTTAAAGAGCAGAAAGATGGGATATAAATTTATGAGTTCTTCTCTGGCTGTACTTTGCTGCCTAAATCTCTGTTCTAGCCAGGAAGGCTCTGACCCTCAGGATGAAATGGATGCCATTTTCCCATTGTTCTCCTTCAAATCCAGGCTGTGGAAAACAGTGCTTCAGCAGAGAATAAACAGTGAGGCTGTCCCAGTTGAAGAATTTAGTTTTAAAAACCACTGTTGCAAATTAGTACCCGAAAGGAATATTAAAGAAGAATGAAGGGGAAAAATACAACAGCATTGCTGAAAGGGTAGGTTTTCATGTTCATAGAAAGTTTAAAGCTAACAGCTAGGAAAATCAAATTAGTATAGGCATCTGGAGGGAGGGGAAATTATGTTTCTATTGTGCAATGTTAATGCCTTAAAATGTTTAAAACAACAGGGCTGGGGATATGAGACTTCATTTAATTAACGTGCTTGGAAACCTTATTATCAAGTTGAATGTGAATTCTTCTTGATATTTTACTCGCTCCGTTGCCTGGGGCTGGCTACAGGAGGCCTTATCCCTATTTTCCTGTAAAAACTACTTCCACATTCCACATCCCAATTACTCTGAAGGGCATACCCAACCTCCCAATAAAATCATGCTTGGAGTCTTTGCTGACTTCTAAACGCTATTCTACATGTGTTTCTGATCACAAAATCAGATTTCCAAATGTCAAAATTACACTCTGAGTAGAGACTGAATAATAGTTTAAGCCTTTTTATTTGTGTAGAAAGCCGACAATGAAAATATGAAGCACCTGAAAACTCTCTAAATTGCTTGTTTTATTTCCACTTGAAGCAGCATACTGAGAGCTATTGTATTGCAGTTCATTTACACTTCTTCACATTATGAACACTGAGGGGGCAAGACTGCTCCAACTTGACTAGCACAACAGCTCCTCCACATTGGTGGGTACAACCCACTACTGCCTTCCTTCTAAGAAGTCATTAAACCTGCAATAACTCAGAATTGAAGGGTTTGGTTTCACTGGTCAAGCATTTGCAAGGTGGAGGTATGTAACCCGTTCCTCTCCTGTTAGCACCCATGGCCCTTGAGGAGAGAGTATTGTCCGTGGCTGGGTTTTGGCAAGGAGGTAAAAGGAGCAGGTAAGCTGGAAGCTTTTGCCAGGTCTTCTGTTATTGGGAAGGCTGATAGCAGTGAGGGGATAGGACTGGGATGTGATGCCCCATTTTACACCTTTGCTCACGGAGGCTGATGGTGGCCCTGGCTGGTGCAGCTATTTACACATGGTTTCCTGACTACACATGGGGATGTGATGGTTTAATCTCCTCCACACTTGTATGTGCTTAGCCACAGTGCAGGAGGGGCTGGGGAAGCAGAAGCACATGCTTGCCATACGGGCTATCATGGAGATTAGCCATGGATGCTGGTGAGAGCAGGGTAGGAACCACAGCCCTTTCCCTCTGCTGCCACAGCCATCTACTGCTCCTTGCACAAGCTGTGTCTCCAGATGCAATATTGTCTATAAAAGGGAGATTGGTAAGATTTTCAGAAGTACCATTCAGTTCTGGTACATGAGGGGCTCACCCACTGATCCAGTGTGTTTCCTCCTGTGTTTTCTGTTTAAATATCATCCTTCCCACTCAGTTTCATCAACACTGATAATAGCTAACGATTTACTGCATGATATTCCCATCTCAAGCTCCATTGCTTTTCTTCTGGCAGATTCTCATTGTAAATTCTTGTAATGTGAAACAGCTTATTGGAGTGGGGCTCCGCATTTTGTCCTGTTTCTGGTAACATGTGAGGAGTTGTCACTTCGCATCCAGGAGAACTCCAAGGAAAGATGACAGACTCCACAGACTGCACATTTTAGAGCCGGAGGAAATGGATACTAAACACAATGTCATTTAGATTTAAAATAATGGCTCTTAAGTGTTCACTGTTGTTTGTAATAAATATAATATATATAAACTTTAGCTTGTGGCTGAAATCTAAACTATCTGTTTTAAATGAATGATAACATAAAACATGTCATAATTCCTGGTCCATTAGTATTGATGAGGCACAAATTAACATTCCACAACCTGGTTTGAGTGAACTGTTCATAGTCATGAAAAGATGAAAGCATCTAAATGCCAAATGTGCAACTCCAGTAGCCCTTGGCCCACTGCAATTTAATAACTGGACTTTCTTTTAATCATCACTTGCTTTAACATGATTCCTGGGACTGATTATCTCTGGATCCAAAGATGTTCTTTGTTTCTTTATGATGGCTTGACTTCGTGAACGAAGATTTTGGGAAGGGCTTTACCCACGCTTACTTTGTTTCTTTATAATGCAAGGTGAATAACCTTGACTAAGGTTTGTGAGGTTCTTATCTATGGATGAGAAAGACTGAAAGCTTCACTCCACTCCTGTGCTTCACTTCTCTTCCCTACGGAGAAACTAAACCTTCTTTATCCAGCCCTGTACTGCACAGTCTGACAGGAATCTGTTGGCTTGGGGCCTGCTGCCTGTATCAGTGAAAGCCAGTGGGTTTGCCTGCATCTGAAGCTCATCACAAGGTGATCTGTTCAAATGGCTCTGAGAAAAAAAACCCCAAAACATCAAAAGGAGCTGAATGCCATATCCAGAAGCAACTGACAGGCAGGGTCATCACATACAAGCTTTCACTGAGGAAAAACTATTTAAGTGATGAATGCTTGAATTGTGAAGAGATTTGTATCATCAGGGTCTGACATAATAACATTAGAATTCGCTTATGGCATGATCATTCTCTAGAAAGTGATTTTCAATGCAATTTAATGTGGAAAAAATGGGGAAAAAGGAAGAAAAAGGAGAAAAAGAATGGGGAGAGAAGTGGTCAAAAGACCTCAGCTTTTGGTCTTTAAAGGCAGAGGGAATCTGCATCTACCCTCATATACATTTGAGTTTTGCTTCTGTGACAGATAGTCAGATGTCTGAGATAGAGATTTTTTATCTTCTTGTCATAAGCTTGTGGATATACCATTAATTTCCCATTACTGCCTGACCTGGTTTTCCATTCTTTGTCACACTGTCTGCAGTAGCAACCACAGTGATTTAGACCATTTTCAAATACAGCAGAGTCTAGAGTTTAGTGTACAGAAGGATATGAAGGCAAAGGTCAAATGGGTGAAAAAATAAAGAAGCTTTTCTTCTTAAAACTGCCTTAATTTGGTTAAATTTGTCAGTTATTTTTCTGGCAAATGGCACAGACAAACAAGCCAACCTTTAAGAGACATATGATACACAAATTGTGAGGGTATATGTGTATACGTATATGTATATATATAAAATTACACACACATATATATGTGTAATCATAGATATCTGCTTCCAGGTTTGAGCAAAGAGCATCCTTTACTTTATAGTGTGTAGTTAAAGCAAGGAGCTTGTTTCCATAAAATGCTATGGTGGCCAGAAGTACTGATGGGTTCAAAAGTTGCTAGAAGAGATGGAAATGTTAATATAGGATTTTTTGACCACAAAGGTACAATTTCCAGTTTAGGTGGTCTCTGAGCCACAGTCTGAGACCAACTGAAAGATTTTAACAGGGAAATTATAATTGCACCTTTTCTGGTTGTTATAGCTTTGCCCCTACAATTTCCCATTCTTGGATGGGGACCAGTTACACTTCTCTGTTGGGGAAGCAGAGATGTGCTCATGGCTTTACTGTCACTTGGCTTACCTGACAGCAGGATGCAATGAAGATCCAGATGCTGCATCAGTCAGGAAACTACATGAGGCTGTGTGAAGAAATGTGATCCAGCTGTACTGCCTTCTAAAATTCAGATCTGATGCCAAGGCTGCAGTTACAGGACTTAGCTCAGCTGCCCTAGTGGGTATCTGGGACAAGATAGATTACTCATGGTATTTTGCTTCCAGCAGAGAGCTTGTGCCACCAGCGTTAACTAGTCCCTGTGCATGCACCAGCTGACTGAGGAAGCACTTTTCAGATTGAAAATGCTGTTAAAGATCAGCTAGACTCTATGGTCTTGACCATCTTGCTCCCAGAAAACAAAGTCTAGCTGTGTTGGAAGCAAGGATTTCAAGATGTGGTTCCGCTGAAACAGCCACTTCAGAGTATTTTCACCCCTGTTCAAAACACAGGGGGAAGGCAAAGACTTTCCAGCTGAAACAAGACCAAAACATATAAAGAAAAGTGTATTTTCAAATGATTCAAATGCAAGTAAGGGAGAACAAAAAAGAGAAATGCAATAATTAAAAATGTCTGGGAGTGTCCCTGCAAGAGCTAGTGGTGTTCACAGATACTGGGACTCTGAGGGTTTGAACTAGAAATCAATATAAGACAAATACGAAATAGCAACTTACACTACAACTGGCTCAGATTAGGCAGAGATTCCCTGAAATCCTATATACCTAAAATATTTTGGATATCTAGCTAGATAGCCATTCCCCAGGACCACTATTTTGCAGGTTTATGAGATACTGGGAATGTCTAAGGGAAAATATCAGCTTTTTGTGGGAAAAGACCAGCAGCTTTCAATTTCACTCACCGTCTGCAGCACATTCCATTCTGTCTTGTGAAACTGAAAACAAATTTGGCAGCAGGCAGTCATCTGATTTTCATGTAATTCAATAATTTATCATGAAAAATATTCATTTATAAACAATTACTTGTTTTGGAATGATAGCAGCTGTCATTTTGGAGTCTGTAGTTCCCCCCACTGGGATATTTCTGACTTTATCCACCGTTAAATCATGCAGTGTTCAATGCGTTTGGAATCTGGGCTGAAATGCATTTTACAATGTGTTTATGTTTTGTTATGTGCATAATATCATTTTTGCTTTACAGACATGAAATCCAATATTGCCAGATGTAGAAATCTCTCTTTTCTGAGCAGCTCCCCTTGATACAACTCTTTGGCTTTCAGAAGGAGTTCCCCCATACAAAATCAATATCCAAAATATCACTATTCCTGTTTCACAGTCACGACTGTGTAACTACCCAAGTCACACTCATAATAAACAGCCTCACCAAGAGTCCTTCCACTCTTTACTGAAAGTTGCTCATGTAACTTAGCTAAAAGCATGCGAGCATGTTCTTTCATTGTTGCCGTTCAATCACAGGGTGAAAACCAGACAAAACCAATCTAGCAGAGAAGACTTAGACAAGCTATTGACCTCAGGCACTGATGAGCCTGCTGTTACCAGCCTAACTAGGAACGTTTGTGTGCATAGAAAGCAGAGAGTCAGGCACTCTTGAGCGAAAGAGTTCAACAGCATTGCCTTCACACGGGTATCTTTTAAGAAACAGCAACTATCCAATCTTACAAATGTGCTTGGAGAAGGTAATAAAACCAATGAGCTTCTCAATGAGTACATTGTTGGCAAAGGATTAAACAAAAATTGGAATTAAGCTATTGTGGGGCTTTATAAAATATAAAGACACAGAGCCCTCTAGAAGAGGTAATTTTCCTATCCCTTTACCTCAGAAAGGGCTGTGGTATATTAACTGAGTCTGTGTTTGCAGAACTGGGGAGCACCTTGGCATGCTCAAGAGGAGTTCTCCCAGAAAAGTGTACTGCTTTTTGGAGTTTAAACATGAGTATCAATTTTACAATTAATTCATTAGAAACAGGAATGAAAAACACTCTTTAAAAACTATTTGAAATATGAATGAATTGAATAAGAAACTTTTCTGTTCCCAGTTGTTCGGGTTTATTTCTTGTGGTTTCACACATGTTCACCTCTTTGAATACTCTGTGTTTTTCTGGACTGTCAGAATAAAGGTTAGAAATAAAATATTAGAAAATAGTAAAGATTAGAGGAGAACTCTTTTAAGAAGATCATTGAAAAGTCTCCCTACAAGCTGTTATTATGGAAATTTAGCAATTTTACTATTAAAACGCAGATACTGCTATGGAAGTGCATATGAAGCAACAAAACAAAGAGAAGAACTGATGTTTTAACATGTTGGAAAGATGAACAAAACCAGTTTGTACTACTGAGGCCCACCCCATTTCTGTTGAGCAGAACACTTAAGCATGTGCTTAACTTTAAGCACGTGCTGTAGTCCCACAGTATGAATTGGCCCAGAGCCAGACACGCACTCAAACATCCCTCTGAACAGAGCAAACAAGCATATATCTAACCACTTTGCCAAACCGGTCTGATACAATTTATCTGATTCATTAATGCCCTGGAAAAGGGTGAAATGTGAAAGGGTAAACTTGGCAACTGATAGTTGTATGTAGGTTGGCTGATATTTGGGAGTAGCCCACAATGCTCAGTCAAATCACAGGAAGATGAAACTTAAGGCAGACAGAGAGGAAGAGCAGCGCACACTGGAGGCAAATGCCTTGAACCTTTCAGACCCATGACAAGGTCCTAAATCAACTGCAACCACTCAAAAAAAAGAAGTAATCCTAGCACCATTTCTCAATGAACACCTCTGTTTAGCAGGCGGCAGAGGTGAGGAGTCCAAACAAAATGTTAGGATGCAGAAGAAAAATAATGGAAAATAACGTTGAAGTATTAGAACATAACTAAACCAAGAATGTAGGATTTCACGTTCACTTCTGGTCTTCTGCCAGATGACTTACCTGACATTATCAAAAAGGAATAATGAAAATAAAAGGAATAGAGAGATTTTTAAAGGTTTGTGGCTATTTGGTTATTAAAAAGGGAGAGAGAATAAAATGAGATCTACTGGAGAGGTAAATGATGATAAAAAAAAATGAAGATGCCATGTACCTCTGTTTATCTTTTTTTTGGTCACTGAGCAAAGCAAAGAGAGGTTCTCCAGGAAACTCACCAAAAGTTAAACCAATAGTTGTGCGTTACCACATTACATTGAAAACTGAGCCAGCTAAATCTTTTGAGTTTTAATTTTATGCATCTTTAAATCTCATTGCCACAAAGACACAAAATCAGTGAGATTTGAAAAAAATGAAAGATTACACAGTGATACGGCTACTTGGCACAACCCCAACTGCTTAATATTGGTGTCATGGTTTAACTCCAGCCAGCTACTAAGCAACATGCAGCTGCTCACTCACTCCTCCCCTTTGGTGGGATAGGGGAGAGAATTGGAGGAAGGTAAAACCTGTGTGTTGAGAGAAGAACAGTTTAATAATTGAAATAAAAATAAAATAATTATTATTATCATACAATAACAATGATAACAACAACAATAATAATAACAACAATAATAATAATAATAAAAAGGAAAAAGAAAGTGAGAAATAAAAGCAGAGACATGCAAGTGATGCACAACACAATCACTCACCACCTGCTGACTGATGCCCAGCTCATCCTCGAGCAGCTATTGGTGGCTCCCAGCCAACTCCAGCTTCTATGCTGAGCATGATGTTCTACAGTATGGAATACCCCTTTGGCTAGTTCAGGTCAGGTGTCCTGTCTCTGCTCCCTCCAGGCTTCTGGTGCCCGTCCTCACTGGCAGAGCACGAGAGACTGAAAAGGTCTTGACTTAGGGCAAGCGCTACTTAGCAACAACTAAAACATTGGCTACGGGCTGTTCAGAAGGGACAGGCAAGGAAGGAGGGGTGGAGGGATTGCCCTCTACATGAAGAAATATATAGAGTGTGAGGAGCTGTCCCTGTAGAATAGCCACAAACAGGTTGAAAGTTTATGGGTAAGAATCAGAGACCAAAGCAACAAAGGAAACCTTGTGGTTGGTGTTCTCCTGATCAAGAGGAGCTTATTGACAAAGCCTTCTTACTCCAGCTACAGGAGGCATCATGCTTGCAGGCTTTCATCCTGTTGGGGAATTCAAACTATCCCAACATCTGCTGGAAAAGTAGCACAATGAGCTGTAGGTAATCCAAGAGACTCCTGGAATGTATTGAGAATAGCTTCTTAAGTCAGGTAATAGGCAGCCCTACCACAAGGAACATGATACTGAACCGGCTGGTAATCGACACAAATAGGCTAATCAGTGATGTCAATAGTTGGAGGCAGTCTGGGCCGCAGTGACCATGCACTAGTGGAGTTCACAGTCCTGAGGAATATTGGGCAGGCAAAGGGTAAGGTCAGGACTCTGAATTTTAGGCAAGCAAAATCCCAGCTGTTCAAGGAGTTAGTCAACAGGACCCCCTGGGAAACTGCCCTCAGGGACAAGGGAGCAGAACAGAGTCGTCAGATCTTTAAGGATGCTTTAAGGACCCTTCCCACAGAGCACAAGAGCTCTTGATCCACAGGTGTAAGAAATCACGAAAGGAAGGCAAGAGACTGGCATGGATGAGTTGAGACCTGCTGATCAAACTAAAGGGCAAGAAGGAAACGCACAGGCAGTGGAAGCAGGGATAGGTGTCCTGGGAAGAGTACAGGGATGCTGCACAGTTGTGTAGGGATGGAGTCAGGAAGGCCAAGGTGCAGCTGGAGCTGAACTTGGCAAGGGATTCAAAGAGAAATAATAAGGTATTCTACAGGTATGTCAGCCAGAAAAGGAAGGCCAGAGAAAGTGTAGCCTTGTGATGAACACAACTGGCATACCTAACAACCCTTCATTGGCAATCTTTCTTCCCACACCTCTTGAGTTGATTGGCTCAAAGCAGGGACTAAGGGAGGAAGAATATCTCTCCCACTGTAAGAGAAGATCAGGCTTGAGACCAAGTGAGGAACCTGTACATAAGCCCACGGGGCTTCACAGAATGCATCCCAGAGCCCTGACGGAATTGACTGATGAAGCTGCCAAGCCAGTCTCCATGAATCATGGTACTCAGGTGAAGTCCCTGGAGACTGGAAAAAGGAAAGCATTGCACCCATTTTTAAAAAGGGTCAAAAGAAAGGGTGAAAGAGTTGGGCTTGTTCATCCTGGAGGAGAGAGGGTTCTGGGAAGACCTTATTGCAGCTGTTCTGTAATTAAAGGCAGCTTATAAGAAAGGTGGAGACAGACTTTTTGGTAGGATCTGCTGTGACAGGACAAGGGGTAATGGTTTTAAAATAAGGGAGGATTGATTCAAACTGAATATATAGAAGAAAGTTTTGTTATGAGTGGTGAAATACTGGCACAGGTTGCTCAGAGGTGATGGATGCTCCATCCCTGGAAACATTCAAGACCAGGCTGAATGTAGCTCTGAGCAACCTGATTTAGTGTAAGATGTCCCTGCTCATTGCAGGGAACAGGTGTTGGACTAGATGACCTTTAAAGGTCTCTTTCAAACCAAAGTATTCTATGATTCTCTTCGTCTCTCTCCTGCTGGCTCGGAAAAGACTTGTCTGTCCTTAGACCTGCACCAAACACAGGGAAAATGAGAACTCTGACAAAACAGGTAATATTTGGGTTCAGGTTCTCTGAGGTCCTGGCTTTATTGAAGTGACTGTGGTGAAGAAGGGCACCTGGTAATACCTGACCTGTACAGAATACCTTCTGTCTCTGATCTGCTTTGTGCTACACCACTAATCTGCAGGACAGGACTGAGGGCTACACTTGTGTTAGAATCACTGCTGGACAGACAGATGAACAGCAATGTCAAGTGACATGCCTGAGGCCTTGGTGAAGGCACTGTCAGAGTCAGGGGTAGGGCAGGGGAATCCCAACTCCAACAGCCAGAAAAAACACCAGTGCTAAGAGACTGGTCAGGGTTTTTTTAGGACTTACAGGATATTTATAACTACCTTTTGACATTCAGTGTGCCTGCAAGTGTCAGCGTGGAAATTTATGAAAGAAAATAAAAGAAAAATAAGCTTCTGGAGAAATGTGGTGCATCTGGAACCTGACGAGTGGCTGCTGGTGTGCCTAAGAATTACTGGTTTTGACAAAGGATTTCTGGCAACCTCCCTCTTCCACATCACATGCAGCAATCCAAGCGCAGAGCAGAGCTGCAGAGCCTGATTAATGCTAAGCTGGTTTACTCCCATATGTATTCATCCTGTGTTTTTCACAAGATGTTTTAAATGGTTTGATCAACCTAATTCAAATGTGTATGTGGAAAAAACTATGAAAAGTAATAATTTTGGGTCAATGCAGAGTTATAAACTGTTCAATTCTGGCTTTATGCAAAATACAGACTTTTTAGAGTGCTGGATCTAATGAAATTACTAAAGATTTTCAGCCTACTGTAGAAGACTTGCAAAGGCTACACAGCAAGACACTGCTGGGTGGGTTGGTAAAGCTGAGTGTGTACATGACAGCCTCTTCAGCATACCAGGGAAAAGCAAACTAACCCCTTACTCTGTTGCAGTAGTACAGCCTACACCCCGTTCCTGCTCCTACATCCACCCCAATATAGCTGTGATTTTGATCATCACTTCCTCTGTCCTCAGAGTAGTGGAGAGAAGGAAGCACAGGGCTCTGATCAGCAGGCTGCCAAAAGCAGGGATTTCTTTCTGGCCCGTGTCCTGCTTTTGATGGAACAAACCTGGAGGAAGTTTTCTGAATCTTCTTCCTTTAATGTGTTTTCTCACTGGAGTTTATGTTGTCTGCTGCTGTAAAAATGATGTTGTTGAGACAAAAGTGAAGGATAACCCCACATATGCGTATGGGAGAAGCAGAGAATCTTTCCGGCTAGAAGGAGCCCAGAATATCTCTCAGCTCAGCAAAAAACTTCTTACTCTTTGCTGACCTGGTTAGCTAATTCTGGCTTGTACTTTTGTATTTAGAGCTTCTTGTTACATGTGACTAGCAAGGTTCAAAATGTACTACAAACTTCTGATACTTACCTGTGCTTGGTTTTCTTCCTTACAACCTTTGTTTGACAGATTTGAGACTCCCCCATCCCTCCTTGTGCATTCCTGTCTCCCCTGAGAGCCATACCCTGCCTCTGCCCCTAGCTGCTGCAGCATGGTACTTGGCAAAGCATACAAAGGGCACATAGTGATAGGACAAGGGATAATGGATTTAGACTGAAAGAGGGTATATTAGATTAGATATTAGAAAGAAGTTCTTTATTGTGAGGGTGGTGAGGCACTGGAACAGGGTGCCCAGATAAGCTGTGGATGCCCCATCCCTGGCAGTGCTCAAGGCCAGGTTGGATGGGGCTTTGAGCAACCTGTCTAGTGGAAGGTGTCCCTTCCCATGTCTGGGGGGTGGAACTGTATGATCTTTAATGTCCCTTCAAACACAAAACTTTCTGTTGATACTATGATCTGTCTTCCAAGCCAGTGCTCACCCAGGCTGCTCCTTCACATTTGGTGGCTCCTAAGAGATGGAAATTTGTGTTCACTTGTGGTGGATGGACACACTGATTTCACCAAGGCTTGCTTCCCACAGTGTGAATCTCTGACAAGCACTGTATTCACTGCAATGAAAAGATACCAAATCATTCAAAGTGAAAATAAATTAGCCCCCAACTGCTTGGCAAAACAGGCTTGATAAATGTAAGTTTTAGTCAGTGATGTTTAAAGTGAAATCAGTAAAGTGTGCATAATGATGGATGAGTCCAGAGTTTTTTATTAAATACAATAGCCTAAAGAAATGTAGGGTGCTATTATAAATGAAGTGAATGCTAGTTTAACTAAAACAACTGTTGTTTAGAGAAAAATGTTGGGATTTATTATCCTATTAGTTGATTTTTTTCTCCCCTTTTTTTGTAAGAAGCAGCTCTCAGGGTGTCCTGGGCAGAAAGTCAAATTCTCCATTTACCCAAGATGTTTAAAAAACATCTTCTTGAAAGCTGAAACTACTGAGGTTTTGATGGGACAACATAAATATCTTCGAACTGTTGTCAGTACAAGCTAGGCATCTTGAAAAGTGTAGTACATCTCCACTGGACATAATATTATTAATGTCTTTGAAACAATTCAGCATTTATTTTGAAATAGCAAAGAGGTTTGATTTGCTTCCAGAAGGAGCTGTAATCCAAAAATGTCTCCTATTATAATATTTTAAATGACGCGATGTACAGAAAGACATTTTTGAGGCTCAGCTGACTGAAAATTAGTTTGAAAATATCAGCTGGGAACTAGTTTGTGTTGTGTTGCTGTTCAGGTGTCAGCTTAATGCCTCTACCTCATTCTTAGATTAAAGATGTTAGGTTTTATTTGCCCCACAGCCAAATACCAGTCCAGCATGAGGGATGGGTTACACTGCATGCTGTGAGAGTGCAGGCACTGATCTACCTCCTTACCCCTTTGCAAAGATTTGGTAGCCCAGAAATATCCCAGAGATCCTGCTGAAGATGGTTTCCGAAATTCCTATCCCTCCCAGGCCTGCTCTCATCCTGGCAGGAGTCAGCTGGGGAGGAGAACGGGAAAAGTGATGTCTGAAGCATGAAACAATGCAGTTACCCCCACTTTTCAAACAGTGTTTTGGGAAACAGGATGGACTGGAGCAAGCCAATTTAGGTGGGGTCATGGTCTCCGCTTTTCTCATTTTCCTGTCCTGTCTTCCCTTCCAGTCTGATATGAAGAAATCGTATTGAAATAATCAGCTTTGATGAATTTTACGGGTACGACCTAAGATTTCAGAGTTCTTGCTACACAACACTGGGCCCTGCAGCACATTTTAAACAGCTGAATGTCGGATGGTTAAAAATGGTCTTGGGCTCTGTGTCAAACCATTTCCAGCCTGCTTTCAGCATAGTGAGTGCTATGAACTATTTCTTACTAATGCTATAGAAAAAGAAAGGAAAAGAATTCAAAAATTCACATTTAAATGACTAAATAAGGCTTGCAATGGAAGAAATGTTCCCTGTCTTTTTAGCTGTAAAGTATGCCTGGGAAAACTTCTGGCTTGAGCGTAATTTAGATGGCTTTTGAAAGGGCAGTTCTGAGAGAAAAGTTAGCTGGCAAGAGTGGAGCCTCATTTTTTGATTCAGTCTTATTTCCCTGAAGACATAAAAATCACCCAAAAGGAGAAAGAGCAGCCAGATAAAAATTCAGTTTCTGCTGCTGATGGTGTTTTCCTTCTTGCAGCCTTATGGCAGGTGAAGTGCTCAACATAGGTGAACTTAATGGTAAACCTGAGCCTGGGGACAAGCTCATGTGCCAAGGGTTGCTTGGGGACTGCTGAAGCAGCTCTGTGCAATGGGTGAGGATGAGGCCAATGAAAATCCTTCACTGTCCTGATGGACAGGGGAGCTGACACGGCTCAGGGTCATGCATCTCGTGCACACCTGTGCTCCCAGAGGCAAAGACTGACCAAGGGGGATGTGGTGTATGCCAGCTTTTCATCCATTAGCTCTATCTAATCAACCACCTTGCTGTTGCTTTAAATGTAAAGCTTCTCCTCAGCAGTGATGTTTATCCTGAAAAACTGTATTTATCACACCCGACTTCCATTGCCAAGATAAATTGGAATGTCTTAACTGGTGGACCAGGTAGCTCCCACTCCTGTATCAGTCTGAGACCTGGATGTGCCCCAGCCTCAGGATGCAGAAATCAAATCAGGTGCACTGGCAGAATGGAGTGCCACACTGGTGGCACAATTGGCCAGGTTGCACATCTGGACCCTGCTGGGTCAGGAGGTGTATTTGTCCCTCAGTGCTTCAGTACAGAGAACCTTAGGAAACAGCTCCTTACATTCCCTGCAAGGTCTCCACAGCCTGTGCTGCATCTTCATGACATTTCCCTGTGAGGCAACACAAGGGACTGATGCCTGAGCCAGAAGGATCCTTCATGTGGAGCTCACCATCTAGAAACTGACTGGGCTGGATTTTGCAGCAAAGCCCATTCAATTTTTAGCACTCTTTTCTTATAAGGGTATGAACACGTCAAATGGGACTTAAGGCAGAACTCAAAGAGATTAATTGCATCCCCAAAAAAGACTTTAGCAGACACCTCACACTGGCTTCAGATATCCAGCAGATGAGAAGAAGGGAAAGCCCAGGACTGTGCTCCTGCAGATTGTCACCTAAGACTGAAACAGCCCTAACTTCTCATACATGGCTCAAGAACTGTCCACTCTTTTTAAATCATAACACTGGAGAAAATACAGACATTTCTGTTGCCATTAGCTGGAAACAAACAACCAGCCAACACAGTAAAAGTAATATTTCCCTGTGTCCAGACTGGGTCACTCACCTTTCCTTTATCCTTTTAGGAGCTGGAGAGAGAAACCCCACAATATATTGCATTAGTGATGATTCCTGCTAGAGCCAGCCCTTGCTGCTGCTGCTGGCTCTGCAGGGCTGCTGTGAGCTGGCCCAGCTCTGTGTAGGCACCTGCAATTCCTGCTGAGTTTTCATTCCTGGCAGGCTCTAGCCACTGTAAGGAGCAATTTCCATAATCCAGCACATCGGGACTGACAGCTCCAAGGAAAGCAGGTCAGAATGGAGCTTGGATTTCTTGAACACTGACTGCTGACATATGCCCATTTTGCAACAACAGTCCTTGGCTCAAGACCCATGACTCAAACTGTGTTTCATTCATCTGGCACGTGTGCTGGCCACTTTGGGTGACTTGCTGCTGAAGGCTGGTGCTCACACTTGTGTGGCTTCTCAGGTGGCAGAATCCATCCTCATTTTACTGCCACACAGGAGGGGAGGTTGGCAGAAGAAATGTCTTCCTTTACTCCAGTTTGACTACCAAAAAGAGGTGCAAACCTCACGGCAGAAAGTTTTGCTTTCCTTCCCCACTGAATTAAGAGAGGAGGTGGCTAAGCCAACCTGATAAGAGAAATACTTGTGCTGGACAGGAGATGCCACTAGAAATACAAGGCCACAATTAACCCTTGTCACCCTATACAGATTAATTGAAATAACTAGTTAACAGCTTTGGTTTTTTCTTTTTCTTTTTTTTTTTCATTAACATAGGTATTAAAATGTCAGCTGGTACGAAGGAATTAACCAGTCATGTAAATATCTCAGCAGGTCATAGAATCATAGAATGGTTTGAGGTGGAAGGGACCTTAAAGATCATCTAGTTCCAGCCCTCTGCCATGGGCAGGGACACCTTCCACTAGACCAGGTTGCTCCAAGCCCTGTCCAGCCTGGCCTTGAACACTGCCAGGGATGGGACATCCACAGCTTCTCCGGGCAACCTGTGCCGCACCTCACCATTCTCACAGTAAAGGAACTTCTTCCTAATACCTAATCTAAATCCACCAGCACACCAGCATTGAGGACTCTGAGCACCCTACCTACCATTCTCATTTACAGATAGGGACACTGAGGCAGGGCACACTGCAGCCACTGTTTTCAGCCTGGTATCCCCCTAACTCAGGTGTCATCTGTTTATGGGCTGGCAGAGGCAGATTACCAGCAGACACCAGGACTCCTTGGCACTGAGGCTCAGAGACACAGAATGACTCATGGGCAGACCTGGCCATGGCTAAACGAGAGTTCTTTTTCGCTGGGGGTCCTCAGCCCTTCGACAGTCCACCTATTCTTTGCTCTGGAGCAGGTTCAAGGCAACTAACCAACTGGATTTTTTTCAGGTGAATTTTGGTTAATTAGCAAACTCTATCTCAAAACCAGGCAAATCACAAACAATATGCTTTCACATCCAGTGAAATCTAAGCTGTTACATCAACTGGGGACTTGGGCATTTCCATATAGGTGAAGACGGAATTTAGCAAGCAGCTCTTTCTCCCTGACACATCACTGTCATGGCTGCCTGCTGCTATCCCACACTATCCAGGAGCAGGAGGATGCTAAAGAGCCAGCTTTAGGAAGAGATGTGAGAATCCAGCAGTACTGGGTCAGCATGCTCCCAGGGTTGCCTTCTACTATTTAAGGCTAAATGAAAAGAATCCTTTTTCTTCCTCTAGAAGTATGTAATCTCAAATAATTCCCCATCCACCTATTAGGAGCTCAACCCATTAGCAGTCTACGTGTTTCTACATGCTTCTGGCAAGCTTTAGACATCTCTGATCAAGACAAAGTCTTAGTGAAAATTTGCCAAAGCTGTGTGTCTGTAATCACATCACTGCATTTGGCAGCGGGATTGGTACATATGGCAAACTTCAAAGATTTGGCAAAGCAAGCTCATCTTCAAAGAGAGCGTTCTGAGTTACTGGAAAATGAATTTTGTTTGACTGGTGTTAAATGTTGAGGGTTTTTTCTTTTTTCTTACAGCTATAAAACTGAATCCAATTAGAAGTGAAGAAATGCATTTTCACATACAGTGATGAACAAATGTGTGTAGGATATCAAACTCCTACAGGTTAAGTTGCCAGCTTAAAGCAACTCAAGGCAAAATGGCTATTAATTCAGCTAGACCAGAATTCATGCTGCCCTGAGACTTATTCTTCCATCAAATTAACCCCTTATATTTCCTCTGTTCAGTTCTACTTTTCTGAAATTTGTATTCTTTCTGGAACACTGCACATCCATGTGGATAAAAGTTGTGTCTTTGCTTTATCTGTACTGCAGGTAAAATAGTTTAGAAGAACAGTATCAAAACTGGAATGTCAAGAACATGAGAGTTAGGAAATACTAGAGTTAAACTGTTAACCAGCCCTGTGCCCATAACCTTGGGCACACTATTGCCTACACCTTTTTCTAAGGAATCCTTTCTTGTGCTCTGCAGCCATGACGCAGGTGGAGGGGCCAAAGCCCTTCCTGCTCACATGCAAGTTCTGCATTACGGCGTGGATGCAGGTCCTCTTCCTCCTTCAGTCCCCAACCAACAGCTACAGCCCAGCCCCTCCTCTAGCAACACACCAGAGCAGACTGTTGCCTGTGTCTGGCACAGACCCAGTGGGGATGATGTAGCCCATGGGGGCCAATGAAAAGGCTTAAGGGAGGACTGAGATCCCTCTTATTTCTGATAGAAAATCTGTGCCTGTTGCTAACTTAAGCACTGGAGTTAATACCCAAATCTCATGTATAGTCAATAGATCTTTTACAGGATGATTCAGGCCACTTCTTTCAGGGATGCATTTCTCTACTAATCTTCAGGGATCCTTAACTAGTGAATCGTGATGGTGTTAGCAATGGGATAACTTGGGGGTGCAGGGCAGTTCGTCAATCAGCAACCCTGACAAAGAGATTCTATTGTCTGACAGGGATATCCTGCTTTACATGGGATATACATAGACCTACGTGGAGCAAAGCAGAAGTATGGAGTCACCTCTTCCAGAATTACAGCACTCACAGAACAGACATTTGGGAGCAGGGACTCGTGGGGTGCCTCATTTGTCACACAGAATCAGCTTCTTCAATCTCTCAGCATCCACAAGTCCAAAGTGGTAACAAGTTCTCCATTACAGACAACTTCTGCAGTTTTTCCATTTCTTTCTTTGAAGCAGGAAACATCTTTTCTTGATTTAGGAGATGTTTTTCCTTTCTCATTGACTAGATGCCTTTCTTTGCCTTTTCAAGGAGGGTCTCTGCCTCTTCTTGTCTTTTTACATCTTGGAAAACTGCAGGACAAAAAAGCTTCGCTATGATTTTGTAAGTGGGATGCAAATATGGATTACTTACACTGCTAGTTGATCATGTGTACTGTAAGATACTTGATCTATAATGCCATTGGTTTCTATTTTAATGCCGTCACTGTTAGCCATCTATTCTAAGAAAGTAATCTAGGCATTTCCTACTCGCTCACAGTAATGTCAGCTGTTTAGTAGCTGTGAGATCTTTCCAAAACAACGATTACACAATTCAAACGCTAGCAACTTCTGAATCAAAACAAAGAATGATTGCAGGCTTCTTTTGCATGAATTGAATATACATTGTATACTGTGGTTTAAAAATATCTGTTGGCTGGATTTTATACAGTAAAGATAGACAGAACACATGGCACTGTCATTTGCATATGAGATGTCACTGCTGTATTAAGAGTGGAGAAAGATCCTTTCAGAAACCTTGAAAAGCCAACAGAATGTAAGATGACAGCTGTATAAGTCATTGGAGAGAACTGTGGTAACACAGTAAACGTTAACAAAACTCTGACAAACTTAGGAAGAGCACTTGCAGTAAGTTCTCAGTAAACTAGCAAAGAGCTGGTAGCTGTGCTGACACTGGGGAGTTGTTAAAATGGCCTTGAAGAGGAACAGATTGCCTTTGTATCTTCTTTTTCCAACTTGGTGGATGAAGAAAGCTCAAACAGCAGTTTCAGATCCCTTCCTGTTCCCCTCATTTCTACAAGCACATCTGTCCTTTAGTGAGAATAGAACTTTTATAACTGTCACCAAAGCCTTCTTGTTCAAGGGAGCCATGAACCAAAATCTCCACATGGAAGAAAGTTCCAACAGATCAAGCACATCTTTACTGTAAGGGTGGTGAGGCAGTGGAACAGCCACCCAAAGAAGTGGTAAATGCTCCATCCCTGGCAGTGTTCAAGGCCAGGTTGGACAGAACCTTGGGTGACATGGTCTAGTGTGAGGCATCCCTGCCCATGGCA
>JANHGB010016343.1:22825-36454 GCA_026283785.1 Coracopsis vasa
GAAGCTGCTCTGAGGTCTCCACACAGCTTCTCTTCTCCAGGCTGAACAGCCCCAATGTTCTCAGCCTGTCTCCATACGGGAGGTGCTCCAGTCCCTGAGCATCCTCGTGGCCTCCTCTGGGCTTGCTCCAACAGCTCCATGTCCTTCTGATGTTGAGGACAACATCTTGGCCACCATATTGTCTGACTGGACACAGACAATCAAAGTAACCCAGCTGTTAATAGCCAAAGAAGTTTTTCTGCTCATGCCTCATGACTGCTACTGCTTTAACCAAAGGCGACATAAGATGACTATGAGGAAACAACCAAAACCACTAGCAGACACCAGGGAAAGCAGAGAATTTGTGTCTCACTGTTGTCACTTTGAACCATCATCATGTATTGTTATGCACTGTCTTCCCCTTTCTAACAAACAAGCTGGAGTGCTGGAGAGTGACAAACGGGCTGATTATACTGTGCACTGTGCCTTTTGCCATCCAGTTTCCAAGCTCTGCATACTCTCATCTACCCAGCTGCATGCATCATTTATATTTATCACACAAAGCAGTTTGCCTCCTCTTCTCCATTAGCATAGAAGAAAAGGGAGGGTGTTGGGAGCAGGAAGCACATGCCAAAAATCTACATTCTTTTTGTAGAAGTTCCAGTAACTCCTCTGGGATGGAATTCTCTTGTATTACAAGAAAAATAACCCAACATGGATCCTTACTTGACAGCATTTAATGCAAACTAAGGTAACTTAAAAGCCCAAGCCAGGAGAGGGAGCACCAGAGGTATATCATATCAGCTTTGGTACTGCCAAAGCACAACCACAGATGTGGGAGAATTAAAACAGGGATGTGCTAGAAGGAGTAGAGCTGTTGTAAACCACAAATGCTTACCAGCTAAGAGACACTTAGAGCAATACACCAGGCAAATGTCTAGTCCTGCTGTAGGGGGCAAGTTCCCACAGTTACTGATACTAAACCGTGCTCACAGCATCCCAAGTCTCAAGCTGTCAGGCTTACAGAACTTACGCCTAGTCCTTAGTGAGACAGATCAACCTCTAAGGGCTTGGGATACAACCATAGCCCCACTGGAGTGTACAGACACATATGAGCTCCGGGCCAGGCTCCAAGCTGGCAGGACACAAGGCACTGCTGGTCCAGAGGCCATTCAGACACATTAGCGTAGGATTGCACCCTGTGTCTCTGTAGTTAAGAGTCTGGGAACAGCATTATGCTTACTCCTCTAACTGGAGCTGGCTTGTGTCATGTCAGATTGCAGAGAGGGTGATCTCCCAACTGCCTGCACGTAATGCAGCATTTAGGGCAATGCTGCAGCCTCAGAAGATGAGTGGCAGGCATTCATAGGCAATATAGATATTCCTCCCTCTGAGTCAGCACTGAACCATGAACCAGTAAGATGCCAGAGGAAAATTACCTCTCAGATAGCAGCTTTCAGCTGAGTCATAAAACAGAGCCACTGAGCCCTCCTGATACCTTTCAGCAAAGCTCTTGGTGGTAACTTAAGCATGGTCAGCAAGAATTGAGCATTTCATTTAAATGCATCATACTAGGTCCCTACAGAATAAAACCAACAGCCACAAGCAAAGGAAATCCTTGCAGTAAGCACGCCTGCAGCAGGCTCTTCTGTTAATATTCAAACATTGTGAAGAATCATAGCTCAAACTGATTTAATTCTACCAGCAACAGCTCTAAAAGCAGGCTCCGACCTCATGTTCCAGAAAGGTCTAATACAAACCTAAATTTCCATTACACTTTTACTGCCTAAATTACTTTTGTGATGCTGCTCAAGTGCTGCAATAACCCACCTCAGTGCTATGTGCTTACTGCTCAAAGTTGCTGTAGAAGTGTGAGTGATTTTACAGTTCTTATAGAGGGGAAGCAGAAAATCACAGCTAGAAAAGCAAGAATTACTTGGGTGTAAGTCCCAAGCACACCCCCATTTTGCACTGATACCCCAAGTTTACATCTTATGTGACGATTGTTTCCTCCTTTCCCCCCCCCAGAATATACCTGTGTCCCTTCTTCACACTTCTCCCCATTTTCACTGGTTACTTCCATACGCATGAATTTGGGAGGGCGCCCGGGGCGCCTGCCTGGTCCAAACCTCCTCTTCCCTCGGCCACGACCTCGGCCTCTGGCTCTGCAGAACAGGGAGAACTCCAGGTTAGAGACAAAACAGGTTGGATTTGGAGTCTCCACTCATTGTACACATTCTCTCTCAGCATCATTCAACTCAGTAACCTGAACACATTACAACTGATTTCATTAATTGTGTGACCAAAAGGATTACTGGCTTCTAGCAAGTCCTGTACCGTGGCAACTCTCTTACTTCCAGTGTGCTGGAAAGCATTTTCAGCTAGATGGAATACAAGGAAACAGATTTAAAACCTGAAGCTGTAACATGCCTTCCCCAAAAAGGCATGCAGCCATTGATGTCAGGCAGCAAACAAAAGGGAACTATTTTCTGTGTCAAACAAAAACCAAACCAGCCCAAAATGAAGCCACTTGCTAAGTTGCAGGAAAAGGAAGGCACCAATATCTACTGTTCTCCGATGGATGTTTGTAGATTTAGCTGTGAATAGGTCAGGATAAACTATGTTGCCAGCCCCATGAGGAGGCAAAGGACTACAAGCCTTGTTCTTCAAGCTCTGTAGCTGCACACATCCAAGAAGCATATATTGTGGTACTGAAATAATGCAGCTTTTGAAGTCACTGCCAAAACAACCCCAAAGCAAATCAAAATCATCTCACAAGTTTCAATGAGGTGTTTATTTCCCTCAAGGTGCCTCTATTGCAAAGTCTCTTCCAGCAATCAGCTTCCTGGTGCCAAGTTCTTACCTTCTGGTGCTGAGCTGTTCTGCCACAGGCACGCAGGTTGGGCAGCAAGATCTCTAGGACAAAACCCCTGCTTTCTGCCAGTTTGGGAACACAGCAGAGTGATACAGAGGCAAAGCTTTCAGTACCTGCTGAAGAAGTCCAGCTTCTCATCGTGGGAGTTGAGGTGCTGCTGGAGCTGCTCTGAGCTCATGAAGCGCCGATTGCACTCGTAACAGGGCCAGTTCTTCTCTTGCTCTCTGAGAACTATGTTCAAAGGGAAAGGTCAGGAACAGCATTTCAGTCACCACCAATTAAATGCTTCATTTGTTTGGTTGGGGTTTCTTTTCTCCCTAAGCCATACTTCTCCCCTGAAGGTCAGACAAACTGCAGAGTATCCACAGCACTGGTCCCTTTAGCTTTGCTTTTATCCCCTCTGCCCTGTGGCACGACCACAGCTCATCACAGAAAGATAAAAAGGTCACTGGGGACAGTTCACAGGGACTATAAATACAGCTTAAAATTCAGGGAGATTCTGAAATTTACCTTTGCATGGAAAAGCACCTACAGGATTGGATCTCTGGCATAAGTATGGGGAGGTCAAGAGAAGCTCTCAATCTAAAGCAGCAGCACATCAGTTTATGAGAGACTCAACATTAAGCAGCAAGCACAGAAACACAGCTCTTTCCAACAGCAACCTAATGCTTCCCAGAAACTGAGGCAAAAGGTTAAGTTATTGTAATATTAGCATGAGAAAAGTTAGTAGAAATAAGCCCCAATAATACAATTAAGATCTGGTTTAACTTCTCTTAACCTAGCAGAAACTTGGGAGCACTAGACAAGCTGTATACTTGAAACAGAAGTACAACACCCAAACACTGTCATACAACAAAACCCAAGAGAAGAGCCCAAGTTACCCTTCCTTTCCTCCTCAGATATGTCATGGATCTTCTGGTTCACAAACTCTGCATAAGAGGCAGCATACCACACCTGCAGCAGGAAGAGAAGAGAATGCTCAGATGGAACCAGAACCAGAGGGAATCCATTTGAAAGTGGGTTTTAAGCAATGCATTTACTTCACTTGCCTCAACCACTAACTCTTATCACTCCTTTCATCCTCAATAATGAAACCTGTTGAGATCAATGTGCCCCAACTGAGGAATAAAAGAGCTTTGCTCAGAAGGCAAATCCATTTAATTTTAAGGTACAGCCTCCTAATATGAATGTTCATCTCACACATGGCTACCAGAAGCTCTAAAGGAAATAAGATTAATCTCTTTAGACCCAAGTGTATGATTGAAAAGGATGGGTGTCACTCAAGTGCTGTTCCTTGGTGGAACAAGAGTAATAGGAAAATAATGTCCATTTCTTTCCTGCTTTCTCTCCATAGAAAACAGACACCACCATCCACAGAGACTCATTTCAAATGTGCCTGAACTTCTGAAGGATTGGAGCAAGATGGTCCTGCTTCCCAAAACAAATATCTGCCAGGCTGCAGCAGGATAGACCCACCTTCACTATACAAGGGATTTAGGAAGCTTTCAGCAGGGAGACCCAGAGAGACAAACTTTATTAGAGCCTAAAAACCAGATGGTCACTTTTAGCTGAGAATTCTTGCACCATTTGTCACTTTATCTTACTGTTTGATTAAAAAGGTCCCATTTCAGAAGAGATTTCTGCAAGAAGCCACAAACAGATTCTCAGCATGAAAAATCTGGGCAAGTTTAAACTTGTAGTAGGTCACATAGCAGCACTCAGTGGCATTTCTAACTCCCATAAAGGTGTGTGTTACTTGGCAGGAATCTCACTAGCTGGGTAAGAAGCAAGCCTTGGAGCTCCTAGACCTGTCATGCAATACACAAGTTCTCAACTTTAACTGATCCTCCTCATCTTTGGACATAAATTATAGCCCTATGTGGGGAGGAGAACACATTACAGAGCCTGGATCATTCAATTCTCAAACCAATTTTACCCCAAAAGACATTACTTACACATAAAGGAAGAAAAATGCTGCTGCTACATGCAGGTCTGTGCACATTTCATTAAAGTCTGATTTCCAATTGATTTAAAAACTTGAGAAAATGATGTTTGGATGCACTTCAAATGGATTAACAAGGTTTCTAGTGATTCAGCTTAAACAAATTAAAGACTGATACCACAGAAACCAAAAGGAACCTTGCTCTTAAGAACAAGAAGTGTGTAAGGAGGCTTTTGCCCTGGTTAAAACCCATGTTTTTGTTAAATTGTTGAGAATAATGTGCCAGAAAAGATTTGAGGAAGAAAAAGCCATTTCCTGATATCAAAGTGTTTTGGTTACCCCAGTTCCCCCATGATCCTGAAGACGAAGGTCATATGAGCCAGCCACGTTGCTTGGAACTCAAAGTAACACATTGTAGAGGGAACAGAAAGTAACTCACAGGGAAGTCACAATATCCTTTATCATTTTCCACATGCAAAGTTTCCAAAGCTCCAGGAAAGCCAGGGAAAGCGAGAGACCACAGTCACTTAAGGCACCAGAAAACAAGTCAAGGGCACCCAGGGCTAACTGGAAAGGGCATCCAGAACTCAAAAGAATAAGACTGCTGCAATAAAATTAGACTGCATCAGCAAACAGTTGCAGTGTGAAAGCATGAGTGACAAACAACCATTTACATACTGATCTCAGACTTCCACATTTTATACCTGAGCCAAAGCTCATGTCAAACCCACAAGTCACTGGCTAACTACTCACTGACCTCAGTGATGTTTGATTCATGTGCTTGATGAGAGAAAAAAGCCCTAAAACTATGGACAGAACCATTTCTGGCACTTGGAAATGCACTTATTAAACAGCAACCTTTAAGATTCAATTTCATCAGTAAAAAAATGAGCCTCAAACCACGAGGAATGCCATACCTTGAGTTCCTGCTTGGGCTCCACGTTTTTAATGGTGGTGTAGTAAATGTGGTGGCCATACTGATACGCAACCAGGTTCTGCTCCAAATGGTTTTGAGCTGGACGCACAAACATCATCCAGTTACAAAGTGCCTCGCTAGAAAGTTCAAACCACAGGTCCTCTTGCAAATCTCTGTCTTTTCTGTCCCCTTTCTCAAGAGAAACCTGTAGCAAAAGCCAATTACATGTGGCTGTAACTGCCTGGCAGCAGGTTCAGAAGAATTTGAGTTGCCCATGCAACTATTACATTAGGAAAGCAATGAAGGCATCATTGATTTTCTTTCTCTCTGCTAAAAGGGATCCAGAAACAGGCAGCATTTAGAAAAACACTTAAAAGACAGGCAGAGATTTAGCTAGGGAGACACGATGGCCCCTTCCACAGCTTTCAAGGGCAAGAATCATTCATTAAAAGCATCAGCCACAGTACTTGACATGTGGCTGTAAATGAGGCATGAAAGGCTCTAGCTTTAACAGGTTATATGGCATCAGCTGTCCAATGTTTCTGACAGATCCACTACTTTGCTTTCCTGACTCATGCTGGAAGCAGTGCTGCTCTAGCTCAATTTTGGCTGGGTTACTGGATCTGCCTGGGGTCACAACTTGCTTGGCAGGCACTGACCATCAGAGAGCAGCGCTCCTAAGACTGCAGACTTCATCTCTAGCAAATAAAGAACCAATTCCCACAATCAAACCAGTAAATAAATGGATAAAAGTCAGCCAAATCCATTACAGCTCTCTCCAACAACTTGGCATGAAGAAAAGGTGAAACATCTCTCCCCTCACCTACATTTTGTGGGGGAGAGGAGGGAAAGGGGAATAAAAAGTACTTTTAACTTTTACAGCATGACACAAAAGAATGGCTGCAAAATGTCCTCAGATGGGCTACTTTTATGCCCAGATGCTGCCTCACCCCATGTGAAAATGATTCACAGCATTCCACGATACACATCCTATACATCGTAACACCATACTGCCAGAATATTCACCATGATTATTGTGTCTCCCTGAAAAACAATAGATTTCAAGCCTGTCTGGGTATTTCCAAGTCACATCCAGAGACAGAGGTATCAGAACAACATCTCTAGTGAAGTAACTCATCAAGGCAGACTGACAAATTCATGCTAACTAAAGCTTAAGTACAAATTGATCCCTCTTCTCCTCTCATGCACACACAGCCTTACCTTCAAATGGATATAGCAGTCTTTGAGTTCCGTTTGTCTAACCAGGGGTCCTTCCACAGGTCCAAACTGTGTGCGTTTGGGGATCCTCCTTTTGGAGAACACACCTCCCAAAAACCTGTCTATGTAGAGCACCAAGGGAAGGCTGGCTCTCGCCCTGGTCAGCACAGGCCTGTTTGGGATTGGATGCAATGGTCCGTGTTTTGGACACACAGAAGGATGCGCGTTATTACACTCTTCACACCCTATAGCACAAAGTCAGAGAGGACATGACTGTCAGGCAGACACTCAGCTCAGAAGGCACAGCCTCATCTTGTTTTAAACATCTTCAGCTCAGCCGTGGGATCATGTATTCCAATAGTCTGTCTACATCTTAAAGCATTACAGAGGGCAGCTGCCTCCAAAATGAAGAATAAAGCAGCTCAGAGGCTCCACCTCAGCCAGAACCTTGTTTTTCCAGCAAAGCAGCCCAATATGAGTCCACATCTCTGGGTACCAAGGAATTTACTTATTACTGCTAAAATCTGAATGATTTTTACTAGACAGAGGAAAAAGAAAGAAGAGGAGGGCAACTAACACACTACACAATACTTCCAATGCTTACACAAATCGTTGGGATCAAAGGGTCGAGGTGGATCTGGATCCCATTCATCCATGTCAGTGTCTTCCCCCTCTTCATCCTCATCTTCATCCTCATCATCTTCCTCTTTTGTTTCCATCCTTCCCATTTGATTCTGCAGAGGTGCTAAAGGGTCAGAACCATCCACTGCCTCCATAGGAGGTAACACCTGGTTATGCACCGGTAACGATGCCTGGAGGAGAGAATTCACAAACTATCACAACTGAATCATGAAGGAAAACTCTCTTACAAAGACAAGCAATGAAGGTTCGTGCTAGTTTAACCCTTTCTGCTTCCTTCGGCAATGGAAAGAAGGACAAGGGAAAGTGAAGTGACATGATAAATGATTGCTGAGGGATGTTTTGCATCGCTGCTACCCACAGCATCACTCAGGACAGCTCTGGGTCACTCACTACCTGGTTCTACCCTGTCAAGAACTGACTACTCAGGAGAAGAAACTGAAATCAAGTAAGTTCTGGACCCTCACACAAGGTCTGAAACCAAGTCCAGGCTCTGTGGCAATTATTTAGAGCCTAAAGCTGTATTTTAACTTCTTTTGTACAAGTGAGAATCCCGCACATGATCCTTTCTATCATACAATCAACCAAAATCAAACCCTCAGAGCACACATGTAGAGATCATAAGGGATGAGATACACAGAGTCTACATATAAACTTGGGAACATGGTGGACAGTTGAGGGCACTGTATTCTTTCACTAATTTTAAAGTTTATCCCTTTCTTTCCCTACAAAAAGAGACAAAACTAATTGAAGTGCACTGCACAGAATGTTCTATCACCCACACAGGTTCCTCAGGTACAGAACAAGAAATACTACACACAGTAAAGCTGCCTCAAAGACTGGCAAAGATACCCAATGGATGTTGGTCCTGTGTGACAGTCAGCATTACACCTTCTGTTAACTTGGCTTTCAAAGCTGAGAAGAGTATTTATTTTAAGGAGGCTGCCCAAGGCAGAACAATTTGTAGAACAGGTTTCTATGTATATTAAATACATAGAATCCCAGACTGGTTTGGGTTGGAAAGGACCTTAAGATCATCCAGTTCCAACCCCCTTCCACTAGAGCAGCTTGCTCCAAGCCCCTGTGTCCAACCTGGCCTTGAACACTGCCAGGGATGGGGCAGTCACAGCTTCTCTGGGCACCCTCTGCCAGCGCCTCAGCACCCTCACAGGGAAGAACTTCTTCCTTATATCCAACCTGAACTTCCCCTCTTTCAGTTTAAACCCATCATCACCCCTTGTCCTATCACTACAGTCCCTGATGAAGGGTCCCTCTCCAGCACCCCTGCAGCCCCCTTCAGATACTGGAAGGCTGCTCTCCTGCAGAAACCGCACACACATGCTGAAAGACAGCACCAATTTGTGCTCCAGCTTTCTCCCATCTCCTCCCAGATCACAGACACGTTCCATCACCTGAGACAATGGAGCAATGACATTGGTGTACATTGAGAAGAAAAGGGTGCCTGGCAACTTACTCTATCTGCTTGAGGACCCTGCTCCAGAGCCATTTGCTGGGGGGATTCAGCAACGCTGCTGAGCACGGACAGGTTGGTGGGATTCATGCTCTGAGCAGCAGCAGGCAAGAGCACAGTTACCTAAAATCATAGGCACTCAGTTTAGCACTGCAGCATTTCCATCATGCCCTGCATGCAAAGCTCCCTGGAGTCCTACACTAGGTCAAAAACTGCAGCATTGTCATGGTTTTCTTTAGTAAGTAGAGATGATGGACTTGGACAAAACCTGCAGATCTGGGGACAAAGGGAAAAGCTGCAAAACTAACTCTAGATTCTGCAACTTCTGAATTGCCCATCTCCCACTTCTGGCTTTAGATTAAGGTCCTACTCAGCCTGGGTTCAAACTGCACTAAGACGTGAGAAGCTCTTTAGCTCTTGGTAAAACCAGGGATTTGAGGTCTTTTTCTCTTCTATGTCTAAATGTACCTTCTTTTTTTAGGGGAAAAGGTAAAGAAGGAAAAAGCAGCATCTCCTCTTTGCACCTTTCTTTTTCTCTAGCAAACAAAATCCATTCTAAAACCAAGATGGTCTATTGACCCCATTGGAAGATCAAGCACCCAAGAGTATTCCAACAATGATCCTTTTCCTTGCATTGTCTGGTCACACTGCACATTTTTGGTTGTTCCCATCCTCAATTTTGTTACTACACAAAAATAATACACATTCCCATAGCATTCCCATTCATTCTGCTATAAAACAAAGCAGAATTAAGATCCTAAGAATCACCTTTGCTGACTTTGTTTCCTGCTTATCTACACAAGAATTTGCACCATTATCTTGCATGATTTCTCATCCTTCTCTACAGCTGACATCATGTGGCTTCTGGTTTGTGCCTCTGACTATTAAGCAGCTTCTATGCTAAAATTAAAGCCTCTGCACAGAGTGTTTAACAAATACAGATAAAAGTGAGAACGCAAGTTGTGCCAACAGTGAAGGAGCAGACAAGAACATCTACAACACAAGCAGACAGCCTTAAAACTTCAAATCTTGTTGTTTTGTTCAGAGTAATTCATGAAACAGTATAAAGACTACAGGAAAAAGACTTCAGGGCCAGCAAGAAGGAAAGCTGAACCAAGCTGCCTGGTGTTGCCATCTCTGAGGCCAAGTGGCATCAGTATTCAGTGGCACCTCCAGCAATGAGAGGTGCTTGTGTCTGTTAGGATTTCCTACTACTAATCACACTTCAAACATATTCTGACTTCCATCAGTGCAGGAAATATAGGCATTAGATTTAAAACCTCCCAGTTGCTTTTCAAGATGAAGTTTCTTTTGAAAGATAAGTGGAGCTTTAATTCCTATTTTAACCTGTTGTCAGTGCAGGGATGTCCCACATGAAATGCTGATGTTAAAACACCTGCAAAGGCAGGTGCTGCCACCGTGAGGGACCAACCACTTGCAAGCAATGAATAGCTTTGCTAGGGCTGCCATCAGACAGCATTAAAAGGGAGGAGGGGCTGAGGACACACAGACAAGTGCTCATGCCCTTGATACTCCACACAGGATACTAAAAGCACACCTCCTTTGCAGTGTCACTCACTGCACATAGAAATAATCTCTACTTTTAATTAGATCCTTATTTGTTCTATGAGCTTTAAGACAATTCAATAGGATTTTCTGGCTTCTTCATGCAAGGAAGGGGATGTAGCAAAATACATTCTAGATTCCTCCAGGGAAGTGGAAGAAAATGGGTAACACCTTTACTGGGTCACTCATTTCCTCAATGATTTAAAAGGTCTTTTTCTAGCAAGAAAATTGGCTTTCAGTGCACATTCAACCCCTCACTCTGCCCCAAGACTGTCGATAAAGATGTGTTTAAACTATAGCATTAGTCATGATTCAGATCTAACACATCCATTCACATGTGCCATTAAAGACTCAGCAAGCAGCAAGGGTTTTAAGTCTCTGTGACAAGCAGAGAATTGGAACTAGAGGTCTGGATCTGAAAGCACCTCTACCTGATTCCACAACACAGTCCCTAAAGATACTAGTAAAAGTTAACAATAAAACTTTCCCATTGTGATAGATGAGAAAGGAAACACAGGTTCCAGTTTCATTCTGGCCTAGTCCCCTTTACACCAGCACATGCCTCAAACCTGGGATGCCCTGGGAGGAAAAGGGAGCCAGTAATAAACTTCTGCAGGATTTGCACTTAATTTCCTGGGGAGTTTCTAGTAAATGTAGAATTAGATCCAAAGTTGCTATCCCTTGAGAGCCTCTTGTGGATTTAAAAGGCATTTGGATGAGAATCTGGATGAGGCCAGCTGCAAAGCCGGTCTTTCCAGAAGGACACACTAAAATAAATCAGCCACATCAGCTTGCTGACTTAAAGGGACACTGGTGAAAGATTTCACAATCTATCTAGGGCAGTAAGTAAGTATTTTTGCTGAACATGAATTAAGAAGAGTAAACTCAAACTCTCTTTTGTCATTCATGCACAGCAGCTTGTTATCATAAGCTTTGTGGCCTCCATGTTGAGATGATAGCACACAACTGAAGACTGCCCTTTGACAAGGTCAGAGCTAGCTTACATTAAGCTGTAGCACCACAGCAACATCTCTCAACCTTCAGCAACAGTCTCCTTAACAGCTCAGGCCCAAGAAAGTTCAGGTCTCTTCCTTACCTGCTGGGTGGTGGCATCCTGCTGGACATAAGCCACTTGGGAGGGATCTGTAAACAGAGTCTAGACAAAGTGAAAAAGGCTTATCAAACCAGCCTGGGGGCTGCCCACTCCCAACTCACACCACAGCTACCCTGCCACCCAGAAATCATCCCCACTTCATCCTCTGCTAATGTGTCTGTTAGCACAGCAGATTAGTTCAATTTACCCAAGTGCATAGAAATTCAACTAAACTTAGGTAGTTAAAACATGATACCATATTGAAGTGGCACTTTTCACCCATATACTGGAGTGCCTCATGGGAGTTTTTCTTCTCTTTTTAATAGGGGAATCACTTTGTCAGATGTTGGTTTGATGAAGTCTACAGGATGAAATTCAATAGCTGCATGAAAACAACAGAATACTTGAGGGCAGGACAGAAGATAACCCTTAGATTTATCTCCTGCAAATTCACAAGACTTGTGCATGCCTTCTTTTGAGGAATTATCAGGCATATCCCACATGTGAATTTCATCAAGCCAGGATGTGGGCTCTTCTTCATTTCACAGAAGACATGCCAGCTCCAATATTCTTACAGTAGCCTGCAAGAACAGCCCTGAGGGGAGGGCTTCCCCCTTGGAAAAGCAAGACTTACATGAAACCTAAGTACTGATAGAAGTCAGCCTTGCTTACTTCACTAAAACTTGAAATATCTGAGCTGGTGGCAGTCTGGCTCCAACCAAATAAAGCATGGCATAACACCAATTCCATTAGGGCTTTGAGAATTGCATCTCAGTTGCATGATAATGTCTTAATACTACACCTCTTTGTTTAAATGGAACAGCTAAGAACTGTGCAAGAGTGAGACCATAGCACACAAGGCTACGCCAGTGTTGCTGTGGGTGTCAAGTACATGCACTCTGTAGCACTGCTAATAATAATGTCAGCTAAGTCATTATAAAACATGCTTGACAAAGCATGCCTGTTCCTCTTGTGTTATCTGTGCACAGAGGTACTATATTAGCTCCCCCAAAACATGTGCTGACAGAGAATAACAGCTGTTTGATACAATTATGAAGAGGAAAAAGATTCTAAGCCTATAGAATCAACAATATCCCTGAAGGTAATTCTACAAAATGAGATTGAATACACTGAGATCCTCTGCACAAAGACACGACTGTCACTGTAACTGTCAATTATGAGACTTGTACTATGCAAAACAAGGACTCTTCCAGAAGACACCCAGATTGCTCTTAGCTTTGTACTCAATACAACAGAGGCAGAGTTTCTGGAGAGATTATCTGTCTTTTGGAAAACACCTTTGAGCTAATTATAATCTCATCCACCTTCAGTGAAATAATCAGCATTTCATAATTCATGGCCTCAACATCCTTTGAATCCCACATTTGCACATCAGACAAATGAACAACACAAAGTCCCTGTTCAACAACGGGCAGATAAAAGCTTAAAGAGGAACTGCCTGCTATTTCCCAGTCCTACCACTTGGCTGGTAACCAGCTTCCATCTCAAACCAGCTTGTTTTACGGTTTCCTAGGTGCCAAAACAGGGTGTGCTCAGAACCACACATGCCTGTGTAGCTTCCACGGGGTGGATGTAAACCAGGGTGTGCTCAGAGGTGTCCACAGAGGTGTAGGAGGTGCCATCCGCTGTGTAGACAACCTGCTGTGAGGGACGGTCCTGCTCATCGCTGTACACGATCTGCGCCACTGTTCCCCCCTCAGGGACAAAGTGCACCTGCAACAAAGAACAGATCCTGTCTTGAAACTGGAATGTAGGCCTATGGGAAGCAACACAAGGACAGAGAGTACCTACACACACTGGGCTGCATCAAAAGGAGCATGAGCAAAAGACTGAAGGAGGTGATCCTGCCCCTCTGCTCTCATGAGACCTCACTTGCAGCACCGTGTGCAGTTCTGGTGTCCTCAGCATC
>JANHGB010016344.1:0-10355 GCA_026283785.1 Coracopsis vasa
AAGCAGAACAGAAACATATTAAAACAAGTAAGCTACATTCTCCCAGCAGCAGAGCAGCTCTCATGGCTTTACTGATTTCTTACTTGCTCCAAAGAAGTACAAGGACACACACCAAGCTGTCCACATCCTCATTTCTGCCCCAATAGTCAGTGTGCGTGCCCCTACAAGGGCCTTATATAGGTCCATTGCACATGCTTCTCGTAAACCAATAGGATCCATCTCTGTAACAGATAAATCTGTGTGGGGAATGAAGCTCCTTCCTGCAAGAAATTTCAAGCTCCTTAAATTGTGTATGTGTTGGAAAAACACAGAAAGTTTCAACCAGACTCTGACCCTTGTTCTATCAGACAGAGTATTATCATACGTGGCAATTGTCTTTTTATTCACACTTGCATGTTTGATGTTAACTATTGAACTATTCTTTCAAGAATAAAATAGAAAATGTTCCGTTTAACCAACTAAAATGATTCTTTGGTATTGGTGACTGTCAGAATGTTGATTTCTGGAGAACAGCAAATACAATGCAGATGCTCAGACCTTCATTAGTTGCCTTCCTTCTCAAACTTTCAGAACCAGTATGGATGATCTTGTTCTTGTTCTATTGAAACTATTTTGGTTTTGAAGTGAAATGGTACCATCTGCTGGAACAAATTGGTGCTTACAGTGATCCTTAGGGGCTGTATTTCACACCGTTCTCTAGTTCTGCATTAGCAGAACTTTATGGAAAGTGCAATAGAAGTAATATACCAGAGATATATTCCATATCAGCATGCATATGAAATAAGATCATCTTCCTCTGGGGCTTAAGAGCAGTAAAATTCCAGGGTGCACATGCGATTCCAAGATCATTTGTTTCAGAACCAGGACCACAGTGTTTCATTTCAGCTTGCATTTTATGAGGTTAGCAGGACTATATGGTAGAAGGTGGAAATCTTTCTGGTTAAAGACACTACAAGATAGAGGCATATACATTTAAGGTACTTCTAATTAACAGATATGACTATATATTTAATATTTGCACTCAAAATGTACTTGTTACTGAAAGAAAGAAGAGCAGTATTTCTAGATTTACAACAACTATCCATTTTTGCATTGTTCAGATGTTTCAAATAATTTTAGTACATACTGGCTAAATTGAACTAGAAGCTGATTATACAGTTAAACATGTTGGGCTGAATCTGAGTGACATTAATAACTTTCTCCTACCTTGATGAGTGTAATCTCTTAATCAGGCTTCCTTTCACTGTGCAATAATGTACACAAACACTATTATATTTCATGATTTTATCTCACCTTAAGTAAAGAACTCATGCAGTTAATGACACTCACTTTTAGACACTTCGCTGGCAAAGAAGGGAGCCTTAAACAAAAATTAGGTCCATAAAGAAGAATTGGGTCCAAAAGCATCCCTATTTATGGTGCTGTTCTGTTTGTAACCAGACCAATTCTTGAAAGAGAAAAATATCTCACAAGCTCAAGCACACATGGAACTTTATTGCTTCATTTTTAAATCTGAGTGTCTTGACTTTTTCAGAGAGAAAGATAAAGGATTTTAAATAAACATTAATAAAATGCCATAACTAAGATACACAGGGGCTTCTCCATAGCTTGAACACTACTAACTTTCACAGATATATACTTGAAACCACAGAACAATACTTACTATCTTTTCTTCACAAGTTTTTGAAGCTGTTTAGTTGAAGTTGAAAAAGAGTTTGGTAAACAGCATTATTGTAGGGATGTACTTACAATGATGTAGATGTGATATCTGGAAGTCTGGACTTTGGAGGAGCTAGCTTTGGAGATGGTCCAAGCAGGCTTTGCCAAGACCTCTTCTCACACTTACAACACTGAGCATAAGACGCAGCAATTTCAGTTGCTAACAGCCTCTCTGAACTCAAACAGAAACAACAGACATGCATAGTATTGCTGAGAGCCATAATGCAGATCAGCACACTTAGTCCTGGCCTCTGGTTTCCTGTACAACTTTGAATTGCCTGGCACAATTCAAGAAACAAGGAAAGACTGATGGTCCATCACGCTGACCCTCTGCTTGTAGCTATGGGCACGGTCACCCAGAATAGCTGTGGGAGAGCACTAGATAATGATGCAAGGACCAGGCTGAAGTTTCTCCCAAACATTCCTGTAAGGGTTCACACAACATCCCAAAGTATGCTCCAACACCAGTACTGATGCACAGTCATTTGGCTCACAGCCCACAACCAGGTAGCAGGATAACACAGACGCAATGTGTCTGAGGTAGAATGGACAACAACAGGGAGGAGGAGGCCAGGCTTGCCTACAACAGAGCTGCTATCAGGGCAGACTGCACAAAGTGACTGCCTACTAGCCTATCAGGATAGGGACCATTAGTTTTCACTGTTAGCAGAAAAATAGTTTTGGACTTCTCACCTTTCTCTTTTGCTTCTGAGCCTGAAAACTCCCCTAAAGGATAGGATTTTTCCCTCCAGCATAGTATGTTTCACGAATTTATGTGTCATTCTCGCAGAAAGACCACTAAATTATCTCTGAGCATTCCATCAATACAAATATTGCTAAAGCAAGCCTCACAGCTAGCCATGAGCACAACTAACAGCTGCTTGGGAATGTAAGCGCTCAGTGGGCCACTTTTGGAAAGCATTCTGGCGCTGCAGGATGAATGCTTACCCTTGGGTGAGGTCTAAAAACCAAAACCTCTCCCTAGCCCAGAACCCACCTCACTGCCTGCCTAGAGGCCTCTTACAGTTCCCTGAAGAGAATTTATCTTGTTCTGGAGCTCCTGCTTAGACCCTCCAGACTGTTGCTAAGCTGCTCCACTACAGAGTTAAACAGATCAAAGGTGCCATGTCAGTTTGGTCCTTGACCTCACCGTGAGGTTTTTCAGCCTTCATGTTTGTCTCAAGAACAGTCTTGTATTTATCTGAAGTTGCAGCTTTTTCTTAAAACTATGTTTTTTCTCTGAGCCAAAGAACACTTAGTTAAGGATGCAAACTGTTGCAGTTACAGACAGAAATCTTTCAACTACATCTATGCTCATCTTCTTGATTGTGCAACTAGAAAGCACCTCACTGCAAGCAGATTACATTAGCTACTGTAGAAGAGGTATCCTTTTCCTCATCTGCATTTTGTGCACAGACAAGCCATACGCTACGTCCTCTCCAAGCAGACACAAAATCAACTGTAAGGATGCAACAATGGCACCATAAATCTTGCATGCACAAATAAATATAAATAAATAAATAAATAAATAAAAATAAAAAGTAAAAAAATAAAATTATATATATATGTGAGTGCCCTGGCCAATGTGCTTGAAGCACAGCAACAACTTCACCACTTCTGCTTCTTTTTCTACAGCTGATTTTCTGCTTGATTATACCTTGTCAAAGTGCTGCTCCTTCTTATGCAGCTGGCATCTAGGCAAGACCACCCTGCTTAGTCTCAAGTCACCATATATAGTCCAAATGAAATTAATCAGGATGACATTTCTCTACAGCAGCTTCATTCACAGAAGAAAAACTGGCTCTTGTGTTTTAACATCCCAAGATTATTCCTGTTTCAGCATTTGTGACCACAATTTTCCAGTGTGTAAAACCCACGGATATATCCCAGCAAAGGAATTGCACTTACATAAAAAGATGTAATTATTGTAACCAGAATTTACCACCAATGCTTTAAGAAAAATAAGACAATAATTTAAAAAACCTTGTAATGAGGACATTAATGTTGGGTTTTTCAGGGAGCAGTAACAGCACGGGAGGAAGGCCGTTCCTCCCACAAGAGAAGACGACAACAAAGCAGGCAGAAGCTGCATCCTCACTAATAAGGCAGTACACAAGCAGGGCTGGTGACGATGAAAACTTCCATCGACTGATCATTAGACAAACACAAAGTGACAAGTCAAGACCATGTTCCATCCATGGCCCAAATCAACAAGTCAGAAACAACAAGCCAAGTGCTGAGGTGAGCAGATCGAGAGAGGAGCCTTCAATACCAGAGCTGGGGGAAGCTCAGCGTCCAGGAGCCTCAGTTCAGAGCGGCAAGAGCCACCGAAGGAGCCTCCGAGTCCTCGCCAGGCCTTGCACAGGAGCCGGCAGCTCCGCTGAGGCGAGCAGGGACTCACAGGGGGCGGAGCCAAGAGGGACGGCCCCGCCCTGAGTGGTTAAAAACCCGGCCCAGGGAGCATGAGCAACCTGGAGTGTAGGGCTCGGTGCGGTTGATGATGCAGGCGTTGTGCGTTATGGCAGGCCCTCGCGTCATGACCAGGCCTCGGTCTGGAAGCTCTGCTCTGGCTGCCTCGGTGGTGGCCAGTGTAGGCACCGAGACAGAGCCGATGAGAGGGGAGGCTGCAGCGCAGAGGTCGGAGTGTGGAGAGTGCCTGCACTGGACTCGTGAGGGGAGGATGCACAATGGGCAGGGCTGCACTCGGTCCACACTGATGGAGGTCCTGCAGCAGCGGGGGCTGAGCTGTGGGACGCTGTCAGGTGAGGTTATTCAGGGCAATTAAGGCTTCTTGGTGCACTCAGGATTCTGGCTGTCTTGGCTGAAAGAGTACAGCATCACGGAAGAAATCACAGATTCATAGGAAAAAAACATTTGAAAACAAACTTCATTTCCCATGCTGTAGCATCACACTGTCACTAGGATAATGCTGACTTTATAAATAGAGAGCACCCATTACTTCAAGATACTTTCTACACCACAGAGAAGCATAGCAGGGTAGTAGTTAATGATTAACCATCGGCACTTAGAATTCATAAGAATCCCTGCAGTACTACTGACAAGGTAAGTAGTTTCAAAATCCTTTCTCTACTGAGTTTGGTTGGCTGAAGGAAGCAAACCTACCCTGGACTGTACAGTGCTAATAAGGACTCTTAAACAGAGAGGGTTCACATTTTTCCAAAGTGTATTTTTTTCCAAAGAAAGCTTGAAAGCTTTTTTTTTCCATGGAATTTCCAAAACTGTTACACACCATGTTTTACACGGTAAAAAAGTACCTTCTAGTAAATGGTATTCATGTGAAGCATCAGCTGGAGTCCAGTGAAGGTGATATCCCTACCTGCAGGTTTTGGTGTGCTTTGGGATTGTTTGGATGTTAAGCAGATACTGTTCTGTTAGTTAACAATACCACTTCTGTCCACCGACTGGCACTGTTCAATTACAGAAATACAAAGCGAAGTCTTCTGGTCCCAGCTCCCAGGTTTTGAAAAAGGCACTCCTAAATTGCATGCTTTATGTGATTTTATACCCACAGTGAACTAGAATTCCATGCTGTCTTGAAAGACCTAGAAAGTGCTAGACTCTCCACATGTTTAGCCTCTGAACCACTATGTGCAGATCTCAGCACAAGAAAAATGTTACTCGTTCTCAAACACTTCCCCTGGCTCTCTGTTCTCCTAAGATCCAGTTCAAAAGTACACTCCCTTCTCCAGGTTGTTCTTCAGTCTAATCCTCGCCTGGAGCAACTTGAGTCCTTTTTCTCTTGTCTTATCAGTTGCGACTTGGGAGAAGAGACCAACACCCATCTTGCTGCAACCCCTTCCAGGTAGCTGTGGAGAGCAATAATGTCTCCCTAGCCTCCTTTTCACCTTGCCAGCTTCATTGCTCTTCTTTGGACACCCTCCAGCACCTCAATGCATCTCTTGTATTAAGGGGCCCAAAAGTGAACGCAGTACTTGAAGTGTGGCCTCACTAGTGACCAGTACAGGGAGATAATTGCTGCCCTGGTCCTGATGCCACACCATTGGTGATGCAGGCCAGGATGCCGTTGGCCTTCCTGGCCACCTGGGCACAAGCTGCTCATGTTCAGCTGCCTGTAGACCACACCCCCAGGTCCTTTTCTTCCAGGCCACCCTCCAGCCACTCTTCCCCAAGCCTGTAGCATTGCCTGGGGTTGTTATGACCCAAGTGCAAGACATAGCACTGAACCTTGTTGAATCGCATACAACTGGCCACAGTCCATCGATCCAGCCTGTTCAGATCCCTCTGTAGAATCTTTCTACCCTCGAGCAGATCTACACCCTCACCCAATGTGGTGTCATCTGCAAACTCACTGAGGGTGCGCTCGATCCCCTCATCCAGATCGTCGATAAAGATATTACACAAAACTGGCCCCAATACTCAGCCCTGGGGAACACGACCAGTGGCTGGCTGCCAACTGGATTGAACTCCATTCACCCATCACTCTTTGGGCCTGGCCATCCAGCTAGTTTTTCACCCAGCAAAGAGCATGCCTGTCCAAACCATGGGCAGCCAGTTTCTCCAGGAGAATGCTGTGGGAAACAGTGCCAAAGGCAAGGTAAGGTGCAAAGTCCAGGTAAGCAACATCCATAGCCTTTCCCTCATCCATTAAATGGGTTACCTAGTCATAGAAGGAGATCAGGTTGGTCAAGCAGGACCTGCCTTTCATAAACCAATGCTGACTGGGGCTGATCACCTGATTGTCCTGTATATGCCATGTGATGGTGCTCAGGATGATCTGCTTCATAACCTTCCCAAGGTTAGAGTGACAGGCCTGTAGTTCCCCGCATCCTCCTTCTGGCCCCTTTTGTAGCTGGGCATCGCATTTGCTAACTTCCAATCAAATGGGGTCTCACAAGTTAGTCAAGACTTATGATAAATGATTGAAAGTGGCTTGGTGAGCACTTCTGCCAGCTCCCTCAGTACCCCTGGGGGGATCCTATCCAGCCCATAGACTTGTGCGTGTCTAAGTGGAGTAGCAGGTCACTACCCATGTCCCCTTGGATTATGGGGGCTTAATTCTGCTCCCCATCCCTGTCTTCAAGCTCAGGGGGCCCTGGCTCCCGTTCCCTGTCTTCAACTCTGGGTGCCCCAAGTACAACTGTTCTTACTATTAGACTGAGGCAAAGAAGGCATTAAGTACCTCAGCCTTTCCTTGTTCTTTGTCATTGTTTCCCCCCACATCCAGTAAAGGATGGAGACTCTCCTTAGCCCTCCTTTTGTTGCTAATGTATTTATAGAAACATTTTTTATTGTCTTTTCATTCAACTGAAATGGAATGAAGCTGCTTTAGGGGAAGTTCAGATTGGACATTAGGAAAAGGTTCTTCACTGAAGGTGGTCAGTCACAGGAACAGTCTCCCCAGAGAAGTGGTCACAGCACCGAGCTTGTCAGAGTTCGAAGAGTATCTGGACAATGTTCTTTGTCATATAGTTTAGTTTTAGGTAGTCCTGCAAGGAGCAGGGAGTTGGACTCGAACCTTATGGGTGCCTTCCAACTTGAGATACTCTATCATTCGATAATGCTATGATTCAGGAAGATAAGCAAGATGATTAGAATAGGTCATCCCACAACATGACACACAAGCAGTTGTTTGTTGCTACTGTTACCTTCAAAGGTGCTTGCCTTCTACAGGAGTGCTGACTAATAAATACATAGGAAATCTGTTGTTCTCATGTTACACTGTGGTTAAACCTGGGTGGTTTCCCACACCCCCAATGCTTGTCAGATTTAGTGAACAATGGCATTTCAACAATTTCTGGAGGCATTTTCAAGTTTAGCTTCAGTTTCCTGCACTGTTTCAGGAAGATTTCCTTTCTTTTTCCAGTTTTATTTTTGGTGGGAAAAGAACAATTTCAGTCACAGACTGCAAGAGCAAGGGGTAATGAAAACCTATCCCTATTATGGGATACTCACTATTAAAGGCATCATACTCTGGGAACTGACATATGTCCACTTTAAACACACGTCAACTGGGTTGCTGCTTAAAGGGGCGGTCTTGCCTGTCCCTCCCCACCTGCACAACCTTTGCCTTCCTCCCAGTCTTTCAGCTTGGCACTTATACAGCTCCATAAAGACTCCTACATGTACACTATAATTCTACATACGATTTTTGCTGAATTAGTTTTCAGCCAGATCAGTTCTATGATCCAGGTCACTGCACAAATCTTTGCAGCCAGCACAGGGAAGGTGATCAGGACATACAGCTCAGGGCACAGAAAAGAGAGAGTAAGGTTGTCTATCTCAGTAGAGGCCTGTATTCTTGTGGGGTTGGAATGTCTGTGGGAGCATAGCCATGGAAGCAATTCCCATTTTGCACTATGGTGATTTTAAACTGTTTTCTACAAATATGTTGTCATCCCCAGGCTTCTGAGCATGGAAATCTGTGCATGGGAGATGGAATGTGTGAAGGGAGAAATTCGTGTTTCATGTTGAGATGTTTCCATATCTTACAGGTAATTAAGCATTCCCTGGGAAAGAAACTGGTACCCAGGCTACAGGCTGGGACCCAGGAACTGCCAGGCTACAGGCTTGTTCTGTTTGTGAAACACTTCTTCTACCAACAGCTTTATGTATCTAGCCATTCATTTCCTCCTCTGAAGAGCTTCTGATATAAGTTAAATTGAGTGTTTCATGCTAAAGGATGTTCTTTTAGCACTTCCCCACATTCTTTTTCCCTCAGAAAGAAAAGAAATAATTTTATTCCAATCCAAACTAAATCTGCAGTTCTCCTTTCCTACTCATTTTTCAGCTGAAAGCTAAACTGAAACTGCAGTCATTTATATAACCCCTTACTGTAACCTTGAGAAGCCTCAGAGACCTTCTGCTTTGAAACAGAATGATGAAAGCTTTCCAGTTTGAGAGAAACAGTCCATTGGTACCTTACATTCTCTTACAGAACCTGAGCCTCATTCCCTTTCAGCTTCTTCAGTGTTTAACCTTCCTCATTATGCCTTTCAACTCCAGTAACTTATTGTCTTTATTTTTCTACTGTGGTTCCAAGAACAAGTTGTACGTTAGGGCATCTTTTTAGCAGGGCAATGTTTCTTCAATCCCAGGGCACTTAGGAAATGTAACTTCCCATCTTTGTAACTGTTGCTCCATTTTTTCTGCTTGACCATAAGCATGCAACAGAAAACAGGAACTTTTTGAAGCCTTATGCAGCTTTCTGGGGTCATTTTAATCTGTTCTAAGTACGAAGTACTTCTATATACTCTTACTGAAGCAACAAAACAATGGGATAATTGCAGTTTCTTTGAGCCCCTCTTCCTTCCAAGTCATACAGACAATACTGAACAAAGTACAGTGCTACTTTGTGCTATTCCAGCAAGAGTTTGCAGTTCCTGTTCTTCACAAATCCAGCAGAAATTAGAAATCTCATGCTTGGTCAAGAACTGGGGTCACAGAATACCTCCCAAGGAAGCGAGTAAAGCTTGGAACATGGATCAACATGGATCAGCAGACAGAAAGGGCTGAACTCAGATGCTTGATAGGCTACAGAGAAGATTGCAGTATACCTATACATTAATACCTAAGTGATGGCAGAGAAGAAACAAAGCAGAAAACAAGTCTACTGTGTAAGCAAAACCACACTGCTGCTATTAAAGGGAGAACTGAAACCCGTAAGTCGCTTTGCTTGTAGGAAATCTCATTATTTGTAATGAAGATTAAAAAGTAAACAAAAAAAATACATGTCTATATATTAATGCCTACCAAGAGCCAGTGTAGAGACTGTGAATCTGCAGTCTTTCACACTCCACTTTGGGCTGCCCCTCAGTCTGTTTATACTTCTGAGCTTCCCTAACTTCTCTTCAGTTATCTCATTAATTTTCTGTAAGCTGCTCTTCTTTCTATGCTGGGCTTTCTTATGGTTTGATACCTTCATATGCAACACATCAACAAACAAAACAGGGCCATAATATAGAGTATCCAGAAGAGTATTATAAGGTTTTAATTTACTGATCTGTATGATTATGTTTTAGAAATCTGGGAAGGAAAATGTGCTAGTTTAGACTTTTGAAATGATAAATGTGCCCTTGAAAAAATCTGGAAGATTTTTATCTACTGAAAATATTTCTGCTTCAAAACTGCATGTCAGACATGTCCTCTCATGTATAAATAGTGCCCTTCTTACTCTTTCTTCTGCCTGCTATACTATTTGCTATTCCCAGCTCCTCCCCTTCTTTGCATTCCTTTCTTTCCTTGTCTTTATTCTATAGTTGCTCTGTGTGTATCTTGCTTCCTCTATCTCCGTCTCCCACTTCTCTCACTCTTACCCTCCTTATTCTCTCTTTTTCTTTTGAAACTCTATTCCCCCTGTCTTAGCCTCACCCCTCCCTTTTATCTTCCTCAGTTATTCTCTCATGGGTGGTTTTCTTCTCTTTGGTTTATGCTGTCTGCCCTGCACATTCCAACTCTTTTCTCTTCAAGACCTAACATGTTTCACACAGTGAGGAGATTATTTATGAAATAGATTATGCTTTGCTATTCTGACCATTGTTTTAATAACTGCACCTTCTTCTTTTGCTTTAAATATTATGAGATCTGTTTGTGCATCTGGATATTTGGAACTCTTGTGTGGAATTTTGTGTCTATAATATGAATGTCTGTCTATGTAA
>JANHGB010016344.1:10380-25962 GCA_026283785.1 Coracopsis vasa
AGTGGTCTCCAAATTTCTGACCATGTACCCTTACTGTTAAAAGACTTTAGCATATATGTATATATATGTATATATATATAATTACTTATTTATAAATTATATAAATGTACTATTGAAATTCTAATACTTTTGCACGCAATGGGTAATCTTGCACACACTTAATGATGCGTGCACTCCACTTTGGAGACCACTGATCTGTATCATGCAGCCACACTGTTGCATAAAGTGTGCTGCTTTTGTCACGTTTGAGATTGCCCTAAGAATCAGATCCACCCATGGCAGTTTGCAACAGAGAGCTTTTGTTTCTCCATCTCTGTCATGTCTGGGCTGTGATTGTTTATATTTTGAGAAGGGTGACTTTTTCTGCTATGATGTGATAATCTGCTTCATAGATGAAGGTCTCGGAAATTGGAAAAGTTTTGGAAGATAGAAATGCATGCACTGCAAAAAGCTCCAGCACTGAAGAAAGAACCTTTAAACATTGCCTTAAAAATAATCCCTAGGAAAAGGCTGTCATCTTGCCTTTCACCAAGTGAGATTTTAAACAGGGTTGGGGTGTTGCATGTGCATGCCTGCATCCCTGTAGCACAGGAAGTTTCCCCAAACTTCCCCATTCATAGTAGCAGCTTGTTCATGCTTGGCTTTCATTACACAAGGAGGAGAAGGAGGAGGTTTTGGGGGAATAATCCATTACGAGAAAGGGGAGGAAGTGTTTCTGCAGCTATTGAACAAAGCAGCTGGTTAACCTCTTTCGTGACCCCGGTGCAATGGTAGAGTCCTACTGCTCCTTTCTAGGAGCCAGATGCTCCTCATACTACTAAAACGAAGAAGAAGGGAAAACACATGTGCTAAAATTTACTACTGAACCGAGTAAGGTCCAGATGCCATGAGGAGCTGAGTACTTGCAGTTTCTCCTGAAGTCAGTTTATTTTAGAATCAGTGGCTGAGGGAGGATGGCCAAGTGGGTAGGAAGGGGGGTGGAAGGGCAGGAAAGAGGTCTGCACTGATTTGTCTCTAGAAACCCCCACAGAGAGGCTTTAAGAAGGTAACTATGGTGTCTGGGAAGAGGGTGTTTGTGTTATTCTGTATATATACAGAACTGCTAGAAAAGGCTTTGCTGTGTGGAAACCAGCCTTAGCTTTTTGAATTCAGAGATATGCTGCTATCTGCTGATAGTACTTGTTTTAAGCACGTTTATACATTTTATCATGCAGCAGGGTGTCTACTGTTTATTTGTGCTTTTGTATGTGCACCAGTGTTTTACATTGAAGGGAATCACAGTCCCTTTATACTGTATGTAACATGAGTTACTTTGGCAGCAGAAGCCCAAAATTCTGGTGAATTTTGGCATATTTTCCCTTCAGTCCCGATGGGCACACTCTGCTTGCACTGTAGCTCACTGCACCTTCATTTTCTGCCACTTGTACATGTAACTCACAGAATGGTACGTACAATCAGAGGTTATACAGCATGCCTCATGCTCCAGCATTTCTCTACACTCAGCCCAGTACCATTCGCAAATTGAGTAGGTAGTCTCTTTCTCTTGCACTATCAGGAGGCAGGAGCAAGCCAGAAAGATGCTTCCAGTCCTTTGTTTCTATGATAGCAGATGAGGTTCTCCTTTAGGATAATTGAAGAACCATGGTTGATTCATCCACACCATTGCCGATTGAGTTGAGACATGTTAGTACCTAAAATTAAGGAAGCACCTAGTTCTGTGATATTTGATCGGGAGCATTTAGAAGTGTAGTGCAAGTAAGCTAACTTTAAGCTAGGTTGCCACAGAACAGCAGCAACACGGGTTTCAGCAATGTGAAGTGAGACTGACCGAGCATCAGTAGTCGATGCTGTTACTCCAGTACTGCCACACTGTATCTTCTGGCACGAACCTACCAGGGCACGCACACCCTCAGTCACATTCGGGCATCCCCACACAAAGACCGGACGCAGCACTACAGCGGGGTGGACAAGGCACTGTGCCGAGGAAAGACCCACCGGGAAATCCCCCTCTGGAAGACGCGAGGCGGAGGAAGCGGGAGGGAGCCTCTGCAGCAGAGGCCGGGATCGAGGACGGAACCCGGTGCCGCCCAGGGCAGTGGTTGCCACAGGAGGGTGGCTCCGCGCCCCGCTCGACCCCTGCGAAGGGAGGCGGCGGCGGGGGCCGAGTGAGCCGGCAACGGAGGGAGAGAGGACGGTGCCCGCCGCCACGGGGCCGGGAATGGCGGCCGCAGCCTCCGTGCGGGATCGCGCAGCCCCCTCCCACCCCCATTTGCTGCCGATCGCTGCTGCGCTGGGCCGGGCCTCGGCACAGAACAGCGCTGGGGAGGGGGCCAGCAGAGGAGGAGGAGGAGCAGCACGGCAGGGAGGGGCGGGCGGCAGGGGGAAAGCAGCGGGATGAGCCCGGCGGAGGGAGGGGAGGAAGGAGCGAGGCAGCTCCTGGGAAGAGGGAGGAGGGAAGAGAGAGAGAGACTCTTGTAGGAGAGCGGGATCAGGGTGAGGAGGGAAGAGGAGAAGGAAAAGCCGTTCCCGGAGAAGGGCCTAGAGAGGAGCGCGGGGAGCGGGACCCCTCCCAGACGTCTGACCTGTAGAAGGCATCGGTCGAGGGCCAAGGGTTGTGCCCGGGCCAGGGGACAAAGAGGCAGTGGGCGCAGAGCGAGAGGGACCTGGCGCTGGCCCATGGAGGCGGTGTCGCTTGCACCGTGAAAATGGTCTTTGTCCAAGTTTCCTGATGCCGGGAGAGCGGCCGGCATGGCTCTAGCGGGAAGGGCTCCTGCGAAAACTCCATGAGCGATGCTGGGAAGTGGAGGGGGTGATGCTGGAGCCCTGCAGAAGGTATTGTGGCGGGCGAGCCGGAGGGGAAGGGCATTGTGAGCCTGGCCGGAGAGAGCTGAGAAAGAGCCGTGGTCGAGGATCTCCTCGGATCTCTGCCATCCGGGAGTGGGGGGAAGGGAGAAGACCCAGCGAAGGAGTGAAAGGGATTAAAACTCCGGAGGCTGCGGGGTTTCTGCCCTTTGCTGCTGTGTAAAGGCTGTTCCTGGGACTCGGGAGTGCCCGCAGGGGCCCGCCCCCGAGCACACCTCTCCTCTCTCCGGCCGTGTTGGGGCTGGGAGAGAAAAGCTGCATGAAATTGGTCACGGTTTCCCTGCTCACGGAAATTGCTGTCGAAGCCAGAGTCCTTCCGCACATGCATGGGGTGCTCGGTCTGCTCCCATGGGTGGTGTTGCCCTCTGTCTCTAGCTCCTTGAAGAGCCCTAGCTAAATTCTGCCTTTGAAGTCTGTGAAGCAGGAAGGCAGGGATAGATTGATGCTGCTGTAGGTTCCTGATCCTTGTGGAATGATACGATGAAGTCTGTGTGTCTTTCTCTGTAGGTAGGGTTGTTTAATGCTCTTCTGGGGGACAAATCGTTGTATGAGTACTTGTGGTAGAGAAAAAACGTATTAACCTATTTTTCAAGGCGATGGTTCAAGTTACTACTACTCCGGCTAAATAAATCTGAATGTGGGAGGAGCTGCTGTGATGGGTAGTTTTAAATTTGCCTTTCACGGATCCACTGAAATCATTTAACTTACTCTGAAGTCTCTCTTGCTATTACTACACCTGCCTTCCCTACAAGTTGTAGAAATAAGAGAGTAAAGATGGGGAAGCAAATCTCCCAAGGGCATCCTTCATTAGCAGTGATATCAAGTGCAGATTGATGAGGAAGGAAAGTGAGAGGGCAAACAGAAACAACAAAGTCAAGACAGTGGAAAGAGTAGCTGCCACGGGACACATCTGTTACCAAGAGATCTGCAGCCTCAGCTGGGATGAACAAGGAAGGCTCCCTTCTTCCTTTTTATGTAGGTTCTAATAAGAAACATGGAAGCTGCAAATGAGTGCACCTCTTGTTTAGTTACATCTGATGGACCAGCCTCAGTCACTAATACAAGATTTAGTGACTGTTTTTAAGCTTTTCTTCATTACTAGTTTGAAAGAATTCCAATGGTGAGGTTCCAAAAAATTGCTTTTTAATTCCCTAAAATTATCATCTTTCACCACTTCAGTCTGTTTTGCTAGTGTTTTGGCAAGCCTCAGATAACTGCATATAGTTGCATCCTTTACTGTGTTTTGCATCTGTGTCTTCTGAGCCAAATTATGCATGTGCAGTTTTTAATTCCTTGACATGTATTGTGCCCCTCTATCCACTAAACAGTTTTTCTTGTCTTCTGAGTTCTCTCCCATTTGACTTTATTTTACTTACACTGAGCTGCACGGGAGTGTTTGTATGGCCATATACATTGATACTTGAAAATACCATTACTTTGGGGCATTGGAGCTTGTATGAAGCAGGGTTATCCTTTCTAATTTAATCTTTGAAACTCTGCAGAAAGGCAAGGTTTTTGGCCTTGTTCTGAGGTTCTTAGCTCTTCCAAGCTGCTATCTGTGCAAGAACAGCTTGGGTTATAGAGGCTGTTTTTGAAAAGGGCTGAGGTTTTCTTTTGCTCAAGGCTCCTACTGTCTCTGCCTGCTGTATTTGACTTGCAGGGTGACCAGTGTCACACTGTAAATGTGTTTTTTGGGGGAAAGGCAGCTGGTGGCTCCACGGAGACAGCTTATTCTCGGGTATGCTCCCATAGGCAGCCAGCAGACATGCCTGACAAGAGAGCTGATCCCTCAGTCCATTGAAAATTGTCCTTTTCTTACATATATATATATTATATATATATACTCAAATTCACCTCTTTGTGCCCAGATGCATATATTTTCCCCTTTGATACTTCATGTGCCACATGCAGTCATGTAAGAAATCTCTGTAGTTTCTCACCCCTTACCTTGTGTGTCTCCAGTAAGATAGAGTTGCTTTGAGGTCAGCTCTCCTTCCGTGGATACCTGCACTGATATGAGATTTATGCATACTTTTCCTCTGGCTTCAGGAATGCTTCCTTCTGTAGTTCTGTTCCCCCTAAAATCTGCTTCTCCTTGTTACCCATGGATTATCCCTCAGCAGCCCCTGTGCGGCAGATTCTCCTGAAGTCCTTACAGATGAGTGCAAAGTACTTTGACAGCACATTTAAGGTTGCACAGTTTATTTCACATTTCTGTGGCCATATTGCGTGCATTTACTGCACACAGAAATAATAGCAGATGGAAGAAGTAGAAACTGGTATTTATGGTCAAGCTAGATCTTTATAATGTGGTCTTATCACCAAAATGCATGTCAGTGTTACCCAGAAAGGGCACTATTGTGAAAAGGTGTTTGTTAAGAATATTCCAGATAACCTGCTCATAAATAAGCTAATAGATACCTGGTCATAAATAGAAACCTGGTCATAAATAAGCTAAAAGACTCATTTCTGTGAACAGAAAAGTTGATTAAAGCTTTAGAAGGGAGCTGATGAACATCCTGTAGTTTTGTCATTATTTTCCCTTAATGTTTTTTACTTAAACCTGCTTTAATATATTATATCTTAGTGTTTTAAAAAAGGAAAATTTGTATATTGTTAGGAAGCTTTATATCATCTTACAACAACACAGTTAACATACTTTTTCCAGCTACTGGTTCCATAAATTCAGCAGTTTTCTAACTTTTTGCAACCTTACTATTTATCTTCTGCCTGTTAAGTCTTGCGCTGGGCACCCCTCTTCTCTCCATATTTGGTCTCTTTGACAACTGTGCAGTGTCATTGTTTCTAGTGGTGCCAACAGTGCTACATGAACAGACCCCAAAAGGATAAAAACTCCTTAACTATTCCTGTCAGCCACAGTACCCTGACAAGTGAGCAGAAAATGTGCTGAGTAAGAAAATGCCATTTCATATTGTTGCTCTTCTCGCATTTGATTTATACAGGGAGTTTTAAACTTAACAAAAATTAACTACAGGAGTAGTTGCTTCTCAGAAGCATGTGTTATGCTTTCAGGAACTATTATTTTAAATGTACTATTGATATGTGTACAAACCTAAAAGTGTACACTTGGTGGAGGTACTGGTGCAGTATTTGGTACAGAAGATGCTGTCCTGCCTCTTCAAAAGTCACTGTGGAGTAGGCTGATGCTCCTGTCACAGAGGTGCTACTAGCAGATTGCTCTGGAGACCACTTCTGAGAAAAGCAGTAGCTTTGAAAGTCAAGCTCTTGTATTTACTGGTTTCAGTTTTCCATGCCTTCAGAGGCCCCTGTTCATGCTGCTGCTCAAGGCTTGCTTGTCAAGAAATGTTTTGTTCAAATGTTTCATGTGCCCACATCCCATCCCCTATGCATGCATATATGCACATGCCCATATATGCGCACAACGACTAAAGAGGAGGGAAAAAAGTGCTATCCTGGGAGTACAGAAGATGCTGGAGACTGTGAGAACACAGCCTATCCAGTCTGAAAACTATAGCCTTACATATGGAGGCTTAAGGTCTTAGTTCACCTTAGGATGGAAATTCTTGCCAGCCCAGACCTGTATATTGAAACATAGATGACTTCATTTTCAGACTTCCCCCTCCCCAGGCTTGCCAAAGAAATGATTCCTCTGCTGATTCTGCAGTTTCCAAATGTTTTTTTTTCATTCTGTGCCATGCCTCTGGAAAACATCCAGTGTGTCCAAATCAGGTAATTAAACCATAGAAGATGGAGATGGAGGACTACTGACTGTAACTTATTTCAGGTTTAGCATACATGTGTTCCTCCAAGTTACTATAAAACGTTCAAAGCTCCCTGAATAATCTGATCTCTCTCCCACTAAACTGTAAAACACCCACATGACAAGTCTCTATTTGACCTGTCTGAAGCAGTGTGTAGGATACAGACCTTTAGCACCAGGCTTACCACAGGCTGTCTCAGATCCTGAGGATATCTGCAAATGGAAGTGGGGTACCTTGGCAGAACTCTCTTATCTTCCTAACTATTCTTTAAGAAGAAGGTAGGATGTCACAAGAGGGATATTGTTGCAGAGATTTCTGGGAGGTGTTCAATTTCCATTTGGAAATTCAAATTGGTCTGTTTATAAAACCATTTGAATTTTCAAATGTTAAGTTTCACTTACAGCTAGGATTGATTTGATTCCAGTAAGCAGAATCTGAAATGCTTTCTGCACCAGAAAGATGTTTAAAATTATTCCTTCTTGGTTTTGAGCCAGGAAAAAGCTGCTGGAAGCACAGCTGGATTGGGATGGTTGCCTGCAGTTGTCTCCCAGATAGTCCCTTCCCTTGTTAATGTCAGTAAGCTTTGCGCTGGTGCCAGCATCAGTGGGAATGCAAATATGTACTGCCATTTTTACTTTTCAGTGAGTTTGCTAATCGTGTTTGGGGCATATGTTGTTCATAAAGGGGCTACCATATCGGCAGTTATCACTGCCATCATTATCAGGAATGGAACAGTTCTGCTGAGGAATGCCCCTTTCGTTACTAGGGATGTTAGTGACCTTCTCCTCCAGTATCTAAGCATGTGAGAAATTGGCAAAAGCATAGTACAACATGATTTGAGAACAAATTGTGCTGAACTGAGTATAAATAAGTGGTCTTTTAAAATCTAGCAGACAGATAGAGGCCGAGCAGACAGAGGGAATTCTCTGTAGTTTGCATGTGTCTTGGTGTGTTCTTGTTGTGTTCTGCTGGGGCATGTATATGGAGTCAGATGCTGAAGACTAATTAATTTTCTTCTGGAGCCTTAGTGTAGCACCTCAGGGCCCCAGGCTGAGCACCAAAAGACATTTAGTGAAATAACGTAATGGGAATGATGCGTGACTTGTGTTCCTCCTTTCATTCAAAAGTACTCCCAATGCTGACTGGAAGAATTGTGTTGATAATTGCATGTTTCTCATGGATAGTTTTACCTGTCTTGAATTAGAAGTGGGTCTGGGTGGTCTCAAGAGAGCTGCAGGTTCCTGCAACTGAGGAAATCAAATTAGTGATTTGTTCACTAGATCCTTGGTACCTGAAGACAATGGTTTAAAACATTGTTTCCTAAATAATCCTTCTTAATTCTGTCTAATCAGTTACCCCCAGAAGAGTGTGGGACGTGATGGGACGTAAAGCAAATAAACCAGTCCTTGGAAACAAAGCAAAAATAAAAAGGTTCACTTCTTTAATTAAGCTAAGGCAAGTTTTACTCTCTTTGGTAAAATAACACCTACTGGACAACTCTTAATTGAAAGGATCAGAATAGGGTCATTGAATTGTTGTACCTGTCTTATTTCTTCTGTCTGATAGTCTGTACCAGCCCACGGTGTCTAACAGGGTTATGAAGAGTTGTGAGGATAGAAATCAGAGTGGGAAGGGGGAGCTTGCCCTGAAACCTCAGAATGTTGTTTAAAATTAGGTTTTAGATGATTCTTTTTAAAAATGCTTTGCTTCCCCCCTCCTCAGATCATAGAAGATCGGCTCAGTTTTCTCTGCTGTATTTTCTTTCATGCCTCTGAACACGTGGTGTTGAAATTGGACAATCCCTGACTAATGCAAATGCACATGGGCTATTTGTATTTGACTGTGTGAACTTCTCTGCCACAACGCTGATGAACTGGGAGGCTCACGAAGAGCAACAGAAGTGACTACATGGAATTTTTGACATGCTATTGGAAAGAACTAGCTTAATGATGGCTGAGAAATGGTTGCTCTGGAGTATCTGTACCACCTGGGAGACTATTGACAGGATCCTGCGCAATGTGGCTAAAATAAAAGGGCTGGCCAAAATTGCCCAAAGTATAAATGATTTCAGGTTCATCATTAAGGCATGTTTTCTTCCAGGAAGGGTCTAGATAGATTATAGGAAGCAATGGAAGCCTTATTGTTTATGTCATTTAAAAATATAACTAGAAAAGCTTAAAGGAATAAACAGACAAAACTCCTTCAGTTGACTGGGGAGGTGTTGTCTAAGTAAAGATGCCCATTCCCCTTTTTTAGTTCCTCTTATTACAGTCTTAGCAGCAACTGGGAGAGGGACTACCTTACTGACAGAAAATACATCTTGGTTCTGCTGTGTTACAGCAATGTCTAGTTGGTATCCAAGCAAAGGGTGTGTTGTACTTGCTACATTTTTAAGTTTAATCCTTTGCTTTCGAAGTTGGACATGGCTGTAACAAGAGCAGTAAGCCCCAGCATCGACACTGAAATATAAATAAGCCTTTGAGGCACAGAGGAGGCAGGATGAGCTCTGAGATTTATGTGTTATTGCTTTCCTCTCTGGCATGAAAAATAATACAAACATGCATTAGAAAGAGATGCTATGAGCCTGAAATATGCTTCTGTTATATATCCTTCTTGTAACCTGCTTGGCCTTCCATTTTCCTGTTAAGACTTTTTTCTGTTCTACTGAAGTATTAGTGGCACATAATGTTCCTATTTCCTGAGGCTGGAAACAACAAACTGGAAATGCAGGATGGAGGAGGAGGGAAGGACCTGAGAATAGAACTGGCTGCTCTGCAGGCTTTGCCAGTAACAAGTTCAAATGTTTAATGGGGCTCTCTAAACCCACTTTCACTACACATGGGCTCCCTATGGTGCTTCAGCTAGTTGTTCCACCCAGTCATTCCCTTTCAGATCATCTCACTGCAGCCTTGATCTCACTTTTCTTCAAGCTGCCATTTCTGCCTCACTGTTCTCTCAACTGTCTCCTAGATGAGCACCAATTTTGGGCAGCCTGATACCCAAAATCAAAGCCAGAGGCTGGTCTGAACATTGAACCAGCATGAATCATTAATGTTGTCCTCTACATGTCCTCTACAATGATTTATCCATATGTCCTTGACAGGAGGTAAAGAAACTTAAAGACCAAGTCAGATGTTTTTGAATTTGAATAGGACCCTCATATTGTCTGTTCCTTTTTCTCAGTTCAGTCATTTCAGCAATGAGACCAAGGTAAGGGGGAAGGAGAGTGAGTCTGAATGAAGATTAGGGATTTAGAAACTAGAACTGAAGAGAGAGAAACTGCAGAAACCATCTATTTTCTTAAAGTATTCCCAGAATAAATTCTAAGTCTAATAGTTCCTGTTTCTGCGTTCGTACTGTGCCTTGAGAGATTGTTAGCTAGGAGATTGTGGCTCCCTAGCTGTATAATTGGTAGGACTACAGTATAGTGTAGTGTTGGTGTGCAGTTCTGTGGAGCATGATCAGTGAAGTGCAGGATTATTCTATAACAATTTAGTGTCTAACATGAACAAGAGATTCAAAACTAATGGTGGAACAGGCAGAATTCCCATATAGACAAACAGTGGTTGCATAAGGATGAAAAACTGTGTACTAGAAGTGTTCTCAGAGCCATTTTCTTCATAGCTTCCTAGCTTTGTGCATGTATTTCCACATCAAACACTCTAATTTACATGCTGGAGCTAAAGCTTGTGTATTTTGTAGCCTGTTGGTGCAGTCAGTAAAATTTAAGGGAATCGTCTTGACTGAAGATAATTTCTTATTCCCACTTCCATTCAGGGAAGATGTTATGTTACAAGCCTCTGTTATGAACTCGAAAACTGGTATTTGCAATAGGTGTGAGGTGGAAGCTAATGTGGTAGTCCACTGCATGGAGTAGAGCTGGGGGAGGTTTGGACAGCAGAGCAGGACAATTAGCAAGTCAGTGAAGTGATTATGCTTCAGTGCTTTTGTGCCTTGTTTTACCAAGCATTATTTCATTGCTTCTCTTAACAGGAGTAAAAGCAGTGATGATAAATAGTAATAATAATGCTATTAATTAAATAATTTTAAAGTAGCTTCTATCTGCAGATGCATGCAGCAGACAATTTAAGAACCAAGTTCTATGACAGCCCGAGGCTGTGAAACTGATTAAAATGGGAAAAAAAGTACTTATAATTAACCCTTAAATCATGAAGCACATTCTCTGAAAACCCAAGTTGCCTCCTTGAAGCCAGAAAAGAGCTTAATAAAAAGAAGAACACTGAAATGAAGATAGTTTAATATTATTAGTTCCTTTTGTAGTATGTTTTGAAATGTCGTTTTCTGTCATGGCATGCAAGGCAACTTCAAAATGCAGGGAATTCCCAAAGAAGAGGAATGTTATCTTTTAATTGACTGTCAGTGGTGCCATGATATGTTTGGATACTGTGAATAGGAATAGCATGCATTTTTTGATTATGCTAAATATTCCTTACTGTAAAACCCTCATAAAGTCAAAAGCAAAATTAGAGGTGAGGACAGTAAGTTTATTTTTACAGAAAATGATTATTTACTGCAGCTGAAGAAAACTTTAATCCTCACTAAAGGGCTTTGCAAACTTTGGTCCAAAGAGCAGTTTAAGAAAAGTATTCAGTTTGGTTTTTACTCTCTATGTATGTTTTGAGTGTTTGTGCATAGATCTTGGTTCATACTTTTCTAGACATGCCCTGTAAGGCTACATTCTTAATTTAAAATGGGGAACAACATTAGTATAGAACATCCCTTTTTTTAGGCTTATCTGTATCTTTTGTAAGCCACTGTCACTTTTACCCCCACGCAACACTTCAGGCCCTTAATTTGCAGATGCTTTCAGAGAACTGGTGAGGAAGGGTTATTTGTTTGGTTTGTGGCCATTGCTAATACTGTGATTGGCCTCTTCATCATTTTCCATCCATCAGCAGTCAGAACTTGGTACATAATAAAACTTGAGGTTTAAAAAGAAGCAAGATCAGCATTGCTGAGTAGATGAGAATATGATTTTAAGGACATTCTCTTTTACATCACACATCCTTCATTTAAATACTGTTTGTGAAAAAGTTTTATTTCCCTTTTCTTTTTAAAAGCCAAAATAAGATGCATCTTTTTCCTTCTTGTTTTCAAACTCGTTCTGTCATAAAATGACTGTGAAATTTGAAGCATTTATTTAAACCGAGCTGTAGCAAATTGTACTGGTGAAGGAAATGTCAGTTTTCAAAGAATTCTTATTACCACAGCTGTTTTTCACACAGAAGGGAAAGTGCGTCCATCTTCAGGGATACTTGAGTCCAATCCCCTAAACGTAAAGTTCTGTTCTCAACATTTTAGAAATACAGCCTTTTACACAGTGCTTGAAGAAGATTTGCTTCTGTGCCCTAGAGCTTGTAAAAGACCTATTTTTATCCTCTCTGAAGCCTTACGTCTTCCTTTTGTATAGATAAAAGTATACATGTTAAAGGTAAATCATACTTGAAGTTGAAAACATCGTGTTTGTTTCCACATAGGTAGAAGTGCATTGCAAGGACCTATGCAGAGTTGTACTGAAAGAAGTGTCCTGAGAACTTGCAGTGAAATTCGTGAGAGCACAGTGAAACCATAACCAGTAACTACAGCTATCTTCTCTTTCCATCAGAGATGAGAAATGTGATGGGCACCTGCTGATTCTTTTCTCTCTCTCTTCTTTCTGCAGTCTCCCTTATTTACTGTATGAAAATTCAGTGGGATTAATTTCTGTATTGCCGCAATTCATATTATTTTTAGGAGAGTTTCTATCAGGCAAATGATGGATAGCATACACAACAATGCGTTCATTCTATAATGTTATTAATATTCTAGAGTGGGATTTTGCTTCCAGGTGTTAACGTTAGAAACTTGAGTATAATTACCAATGTTTCTTTGAAAAGTACATGAATCACTATAAAAATTGCCAACTAAGTAAAATCTTGTGAGGTGGGAAGAGTTTTTATTCAGGAGCTTTGTTGTACTTGATGTGCATGTAAGTCAAGTACCTGACAAGCATGTGGGAGAAAGAATCTGTATCTTTAATTATGAACCATGAAACAGCATGGGGAGGTGCTGAGAGAGTCTGTGGAAACACAGAGCAGCAGCAGTGAATGAATCTTGGTTAGGAAGAAAAAGCAGGGTCACAAGCAAAGCTGTGAGCTTTCTCTAGCCAAGTGTATGTGTCATGGAAGAGAAGAGAGTCAAATGAAAGCACTGTGGTTATCTAAGGAAATGCTAATGTGGCCACTTGTATGGGTTGAAAGACTGAACAGAGGCTCGGAATCTCCCCAGATACCTTTAGGATGTACCTAAGGAGTCATCCGGAGGGGGCTGCTTAGCTGTCCATCACTCCCTTTTTTTAATCAGTGCAGATCTTAGCTACCCACTGAAGATGATTCAGCTCAGTCCACTGACTGTAGAGTGATTATGCTTCTAATCTGAGCACTGTATCTGAGCCTCAAGGGCTTAAAAAAAAATCATCTCTTCCCTTCAAGGGCTGTGGAAGTTCTTAACTTGTATCCCACCAGGAAATGCATAATCAGAGCATGGAAGATCATCTTCAAGACTCCTGTTGTTTCCATGGTAAACAAGGAAATAAATAGCTTTCTTTGGAGAGCATTCAAAAATCAGCCTTTGGATTGTCATTGTAAACTTAAAGAATCCCAAAAGACACAGACACAACCCTATTTATGTAATCTGTAAGAAACAAATGATCAAGGTGGCTAGAGGAAATCTTTTATGACATATGTTGTTGAGAAATAATTCCTTTGAGGTTATACATTGATACCTATAGCATTTATCTCCAAATTAAATTAATAAACTGAATGGGCCATAGAAAGATCCTCAAGGCTTTGTTACAAATTCCATTCTCAGATAGTTTTAAAATACTTTGGAGTCATTCAAAATGATCTCCAACAGTAACAGAGGACAGAAGGATATTCAGCAACTATTGAAATGATTTCTATATTTAAATAAACATTTCTCTGTGCTGCTATATATGCCTCAGTGATAAATTCTTTTCAAAAGCACAGAACTCCATAATATTAAAATCCTGAGGAATAAATGATGTCTCGCTGTCTCCTCATTCACTTCCTGTTTGGATTTATAGGAAGATTTCTGTGAATACCAGTTATTGTATGTCTAGGAAAGGTTGGCAGTGTTATGTCATGTTCAAAGAGTTGCATAGGCATTGAGTGACAGTTCTTCACAACAGCATTGCGACATTTATCCTAGTGGCTGTAGCTGCAAAAGCACCTCAATGGTGAAGGAGCAATTGTAGGAGAGAACTGGGGGTAAAGGAGGAGGTAAGGCCTCTTGGTTGGTGTATAACACTGTCATGGTTCCCTACTTATCATGAGTGGGAAAAAGTATTGATTCCACTTTTTGTGCTCTGCCTAAATGTGATGAATTGGTGTGCAGTACAAGTTAATAGGAATTGCAGTTTATTGACTATGCCAGATGTTGTACTCATTTATCTTTTTAATGGTTCTCACTGAGAGATAATATTAAGCTGTTCTGAGTCATAGTGCAAAATGTGCAAGAGGTGGAAAGACTGCCTGCAAAGGTACAGCGTTCTTCTCTGCCCTGAAAAACTGTTGAGGTGCATTCATTTTGCATCTAGATGCTTTGTGTGGGAAACAAGTATGACAAATATTAGGGAAATCTGTTGAATTGAGTGTTCCAGAGGGAAGCTATACCCATATAATGATTTCTAGTGTGAAGTAGGCCTAGAGGACTCAATTAACAGTGAAAGAGGAAGCAGCATTGTTCCAGTGGGAGAAAACAAGGTGATTTGGAAAAGTTCTTGCAACAATTAGGAGGAATAGAAAGAGTAAAAATCTGGCATTTATATAATTTCAGCTTCAATTAGTAGAACAATTTTAAATAGATAGAAGTACTTTCTTGCACATGGATAGATATCTTTTCAAATCTGTTGCAAGGTCAAAACAAGGATTAAATAAATTCCTATAGAGATACTGAAAAGAATGGATTGGGGTATATGCTCTAACAACCCTACTCTTGTATTTGTGGATGTTGGAGGAATAGTGGGGGAGTGGACCACATAGATGCCTAGTTTGCAAGGTGTCCCCAAATAGCACCTCTTCTTGCACTGAAGACACAGAGAAAATGTGCATTAGATGGACATTAATCTGCTTCAGTGTTCTTTCATGTGTTTTGAAAAGTAGTTTGAACTAAAGCACACATAGTTGTTATTCTCTTGACTGCACATTCAAAACCACAGCAAGTGTTTTTCCAGTAAGGAAGGCTCTCGGGAACTCTTGATTAAGAATTGTCAATTTTACATTGTGTTGACAGCCCCATTGTTTCTATTGGCCTCCATGCCTCCTGAGAATACTTGGACCAGCACTACAGTTTGGGATTTCTTCAAAGTAGTGCAAGATGGAGCAATCTCTCTGCAGTGGATCAAGCTCCTGTCAGCCTTTAGGGAATAGAATATTGGAACTACCCTTAGATCTTGTGTAGGAGTTAGGGGCTATGGTACTAACAGTTCCTCCTGCTCCCTCTGCTTTGCTCTGATTTCACAGAACTCAAATAAACAGCTACATTCCATTCATGAAGAAGAAGAAACTGTTAGGCGCTCATCTCTTTGCCAGGAGGCTTGTGCAGTCCCTGAGCAAACTAGCTTTATTCTGAATCCTAAATACCTAATACCTGCTCCGAATCCGGACAGGTTCATTGTTCAGATGAAAGCTTAACTGCTATTTGATGTCAGGTTCTGAAGTGTTGAATCAAAAGGAGTATCTGAAGGGGAGCTATAAGTCTACTGGGGATGGACTCTTCTTTAGGGACTGTAGTGATAGGACAAGGGGTAACGGGTTCAAACTTGAAGAGGAGAAGTTTAGATTGGATATAAGAAGGAAGTTCTTTACTGTGAGGGTGATGAGGCACTGGAATGGGTTGCCAATTAACATTGACAAGTCCTATCTACATCCAGTGAAGTCATGAGGCAAAAGCTGAC
>JANHGB010016347.1:0-15548 GCA_026283785.1 Coracopsis vasa
GGGTGCCCAGAGAAGCTGTGGCTGCCCCATCCCTGGCAGTGTTCAAGGCCAGGTTGGATGGGGCTTGGAGCAACCTGTTCTACTGGAAGGTGTCCCTACCCGTGGCAGGGGTTGGAACTAGATGAGCTCTAGGTCCCTTCCAACCCAAACCAGTCTGCTTGACACAGTAAGAAGATACATCAGGTAAAAGGAGTAGACAGTAACCATTCTAGTATGCATTAAAACCAGCACATGCTCTCTAGTTTGGAAATATAAGTTGATGTTTAAAAACTAAGATATACTGATCAGATTTTGCTTGAAATCTGTACTATATTTGTCCAAAGGAGATGATTTCAATCCCTCATCTTTTTTGAGAACTCAGTGTACAAGAGTTATCAAAATGATCTGTGCATTGAACCTTATTGCCTTCTCTAGGATGGAACCATTTTAGTTACTGGCTATGTAGATCGAGAAACTAAAGACAAGTATGAGCTGCTGTTGGTGGCATCTGATAATGGAGTACCTCAAAGGCAGGTAAGAGGGGAGAACACATTATTCTTTATTTTCAGCTCCTTTTATTCATAAATTGAATTGTCTGTGCATTTTCTGAACCATGGTTTCCTCCTCTTGTGTGCCAGAACTTCACCTACGTCAGCATTCAAGTATTAGATGTGAATGATAACCCTCCTCAGTTTACCAGAGCTCAATACTCAGCCAGTGTACGTATAGCAACAGCAGAAGAAGGAGTGTCTGTACTCTTCGTGTCTGCTACTGACCCTGACATTGGGAATAACTCCCTTATTTCATACAGGTAAATTTCTGTGAGGTTAATAAGTATCTTCTGTTAAAGAAACAGAAGGGTGGTTTTATTTCTCACAAACTCTTTTTATGGTCATAAGAAGATAAGACCTGTTCACAGATGGTTTCCAAATGCTGTAATTGGCAATTATTTTTAAACCTGGGACAAAGGACAGTCATTACTGCATGGTTTAGAGATTATCAAATCGTGGTTACGCCTTAAGGAGGGGAATGCAATCAAATGATAAACTTGGCAACAAGGACTGAAAGCCAAGATTTGTTTGAATTTCTGCAATATTGAATCATATGTTGGAGCTTCTTCTGCAATTGTCTTCCTTCTGAGTTGGAAGTAGATGAATCTGAGTGCAGTATCTGCCTTCTTTTCACGGGAAGATCAAAGGCTTGGGGTGTAATGGGAACTGAAGGCATAAATGCTGCTGGTTTTGATGATGGAAGACTTACTTGGAAATAAAAAGGCCAATAGATTTAGGCTAATGACACAGCAATTAAAATCTGTTGCTTAGCCATTCTTTATAAGTAGGCAAATACCATCTGTTGAGTGCTTGTTACAGAAGTAACAGTAAGTGGATGGTACTTCCAAGGTCATTAATACAATTGGTATATTGATTTCTCTTTATTCAGCCTCCTGAACCATTCTGATGATTTCAGTATAAATAGCCGCACTGGAGAAATCACCATCAGCCGTAGCTTGGACCATATCACAGCTGACAGGGTTGTTACACTGATAGTTATTGCTAGTGATCATGGAGTTCCTCAGCTTACATCAAATGGTAAATGATGTCTTTTCACCTTCTTTTTTTATTTTCCCTACATAAACATAACCTTTGCAAACACTGAAATGTTAAATGAATCCCATCATGCCAAGTCAAAGTGAATTAGGGCTGGAATCCATGTTACATCTCAACAATGAGGAATATTTGCTTTTTACCCTTTGATTTCCTTCCCAGCTGATCACATCAACAGGAAGTTTGGTTTAATAATCCTGGTTAGAAGTAAATTTTCTGTATTTCTTGCAGTGGTGCTTATGGTACAAAGCCCAGTACTTCATAGTACCAGCCACTCTAAAAAGATGTATTAAAGTAGTATAAATAAAGTGTGTTTCTCTTTCAGTTTTCCTTTGTTTTCTTAGAATTAGAAACATTAAAACAGATTAGAAACTGGCAAATAACCCTCAGACAAGGTCCTGCTCTTGCAAAAAAATATTCAGTCACATGCAGTTTTTGGTGATTTCATCTATTTTTAGGGATTAGCTTTGAGTTATCATGAGCAGGAGAAACAACTGATTTTCTTAATATAGGGAGAGTGGCCATGATAGAATTTGCACTCAGATGGTTTGACATATATCCCTTCTCTGTTGTTACAAAGGAACTTAGCATAAGATTATTAACAAGTAGCAAACACCTGCTTTATCCCATTGACTTCAAATTTGTGATGCTTGCTCTCCTATCGTATTGAAGCAACACTGCTGAGATCAGTGCAGTGGGGTTGTTCTGGAACATCAGTTAGGTATAAGAGGCATCATGTTTTATATATTACATATTAATCCTTATTGCTATTGATTTTATTTATTTTTCTTCTCATTCCTCTGTCATTTTCTTAGTTCCTCAAAAAAATTTAGGGAAAGAGAGCACAGCTCATGATGATTTTAGCAGCAACTTCACCATTTTAACTTGTTTTCTCTCATTAGCCTCTGTCACTCTCTACTTGCTGGTCAATGACACCAGCTTCGGACTGACCTTTGAAAGCTCCAGCTATGAGTTCAGCATTCAAGAGAACGAACCTGCAGGGACTGCTGTTGGCTCAGTGAAGGCTCTGACTGGCAGCATAGCTGTACAAGTGGTGTACTCCCTGAAATCTCACAGCGACAAGTTCTCTGTTAGCGACCAAGGAGACATTGCGGCTCTGGCCATGTTAGATCGAGAAGAGAGGGACCTATACAGCATCATTGTAGAAGCTGTTGATTCTGTGATGCCACCCAATACAGCTGTTGCTTTGGTACAGTATATTGCATTTTAAAAAGGAATATAAAGTGTATATGTATTTAAAATCAAGCAATATCCAGATAAGTATCATCTGTCATTGAAGCATGAGGATTTTGAGAGCCTTTTATTCAATTTCCCTTTTTTCTCCAAGGAGATGCTACCATCTTGCAACACTTTAAACTGCACAAATTGCATCTTTTCCTGAAAGTGTCTCTGTGAACAGCCCATAACCAGAGAAGCTGATCAACACTAAAACTGATTCTGTGCATAGTTCTGTCAAATGCATGAGGTAGATGAGCCCAAAACTGCCAAAACATAATCCTGCTCATGTCTTAAGATGTTATCTAACATAGAGACAATATGTGAGATAACGTGTTAGAGTACATGTTATCTCACTTATAGCAGTTGAGGATAATAAAAATGCTAAGATGCTGAAGTTGTAAAAACGTTTAAAAATACTGTAGTTTTTATGTCTCCCTTTGGTGTTTTGGGTGTGTGAGTTTGGTTCGTTGGGGGTTTTTCCCCTATTGGCTTCTATAGGGGAAAATTACTCAAAATTCCCCTTTCAATACTGTTTCTACATTTCAAATGTCTCTTTTTCTTTCTGTTCTTTCTTTTGTATAAAACCCACAGGTGACTGTGAGAGTTAATGATGTCAATGACAATCCTCCAGTTTTCTCAACACTGACTCAAACTAAACTCTCAGTTCCTGAGAACGCAGCAAATCTAGACTTGGGTGTATTTTCTGCTACTGATCTGGATATAGGAGTAAATGCACTTATAAGCTACTCTCTGCAAGATGATTTTGCTGGAACATTCCACATTGACAGTTCTACTGGCAAGCTGATGACAAAAAAATCCTTAGACAGAGAGATGGTGGACAGCTATGAGCTGAAAATAATAGTAAGTAGACAAATACGGTGCTTTCTCAACATAAAAAGGAGAAAATACTGAATCATCACAAGAAAACCACTTAATCTCAGTGAATTCCATTAGAATCCATTAGTGAATTTCAACTGTTTATTATGTTTTGCGCCCAGAGCTTTGTTTTCTGCTGTGTAAATTGCTATTCATCAATAAATGACCTTTGAACATCAGATCTTAAAGGTCAATCACATAAATAGCTTACTGTGAAATCTGCAAAGTGTTCCTGAGTCCATTTTAGACCATGCAGTTGCCATACTGCTGTATTGCTTTTGCTGCTTTGCCATTCCATATTGTTTGTCCCTTTCCCTTATTTTTTGTCATTTTTCAAATTCTATAGACTTAGATATTTTGAAAACACTTGAAATACAGATTTCCAAATCAGAAAGTAGAAGCATAAAGTTTCATCCAACATTCATGTAGTTATCTATTTATTCCGATTTAATTGATTTTTACTACTATTACTCAGATAAATTACTGTGCATACAAAGAAGTGCTCCAGCACTGGCCATCATGTACAAATGTATTTTAAGGAGCTCTTTACTGCTAACAGGCAATTTAACAGGTCAAGGAGCTTGTGGAATGTGATCAGGGCAGCAAAGGAAACATACTAAAAATCAAACAGTGTCTTCTGAAAGGTTTAGAATTAATAAAAGTGGACACTTTTTAAGACTAATTGAAAATAGTGTATATGTGTATCTATAGATCAGAACTTTTCTATGGTAGATGCTCATGCCATGTAAAACTGACCGTGAATCTGCCATCTACTCTTCACAGCTTGCTTTGTAGACACTTTAAACCCTCAAAATGTAAGGGATTTTCTTATTCTTTTAAATGCCCCATCACAGATATGTACCTGTTTGCTACATTTTCATGTTGATTAGTGCTACATCTAATCACATGACACATCTGATCTGGATCCAGGCTTGCCCTTTGATTAGTTGTTCACTAAATGAGGCAGAGCATGTGATATGGTGAGGACAGCAGCTGCAGGAGGATACGCAACACTTAACTTGGAGCTAGAGCAATGTCATGGGGTGACAACTGGTCCAGCAGAAAGTCTTCCGAGACAAAGCTTCACTTTTTTTGGCCAAAAATTGAACTGGTAAAATAGGTTTTTTGTCAATGTAGTGCTGCTTTTAATGACAAATTGTTTCTACACAGGCCACTGATTCTGGCAAACCACCCCAATCTGCAAGCTTAGTTCTAAGCATCACCGTAGAAGATGAGAATGACAACCCACCAGTGTTCCCTCAGAGATCATACTCTGTGACTGTGAAAGAGAACGAGCCTCCACATGTGGTATGTGGTATTGAAGAATAAGCAGGCTGTTCTGTGGTTGTTTTCTATATGTACACTTGGAAGTGGCAGTAATCCAATGGTGAACATAATTCTTTTACTTTGTGGAGCCTGTACAATCACACAGCATATTCAGTTTATATGACAGTGGAGTGCCTATCTCACTGACTCTTCCTAAAGCACCCTTTCCCTCCTGTCCCCAGCAGTGATGCCACACTGCATGGATCTAGCTTTTTAGAGCAATGTGTTTTAAAGATACTGTAGGTGTTGTGCATATATCCAGCATCCCCTGTGTTCTTCTTTCTCTTCTCCCGGTGTATCCATTTCTGGCTCCATATCTGCCTTGCAGATGTGAACTAATGATTTACAGCAATCAAGAAGTACCACCTAGGAATCCGTAACATCTGTTACCTGCCCTGCTCTGTGATGTGTCAGCATTTTAGCAATACAATTAATGGCCATATGAGTAATACCATCAGTAAGCACTATATAGTTAAATACCAGTTTTGTGTGTGTGTTGCCACTTCTTTGTTCTCCTCTGAATCTGGTGGCTTTGGTGTTTGTTTTGTTGTTGTTTTTCTCATTCAGATTCTGAGTGCAGCAGCCACAGATGCTGATATAGGGTACAATGCCATTATTCATTATGTTATAATTGGAGAGACCTCTTCATTTCTTGTTGGAGAACTTTCTGGAAACATTACAACTCTTCAACCTCTGGACTATGAAAGTCGTTCCGAGTACACATTTCTTCTGAGAGCTTTCAATCCTGGAGACCCCAGTCTCCAGGACACAGCAAACATTACAGGTAGCCCCAGTTTACCACATAAGATTTACCTTTGTTTCCCTCAGGGAATATTTCACCATGTGTAATTATGAGGCATAAGGACAGCCTCCAGTAGTAACACAGTCTGCTCAAGTAAATCATCAGAAATGATGATGTGACCTTTTCACTAGAGCCAGATGATGTTTTCCTCAGAAAATGTTTGGCTTGTGTGAAAAATCTTCATTTTTGACAAACTGACATTACTTTCTTCAATGTATTCACAACGTTTTCTATGGCATTTTCACAGTACCTATTGACATTTTGATTGAAAAGGTTTCCAAAAACCATAATTCAGTATTTCTCTGCTTGTTTACAGGAAGCTTGCTACAAAAATATTGACTGTGATTTTTAGTGTTGTTAAAATAACAGTACTTGATTAGTGGTGTTTTGTCCTTAAATCAATCTATCTACCTACCTATCCACCTATCTATCTATCTATCTATCTATCTATCCATCCATCCATCCATCTATCTATATCTTTCCAACACAACATAAAAGATTTCTGTGAAGCTGGTATCCTAGCTTTTGGCCAGCCCTACTTTTGATCAGTATGACTGGAAGTATTGATTTATTTATTACTTCCTGTGCTGTGTTATTCACGTTACTGTACAGCCGCTTCACTAATTGTGGACCCTTATTGTGCTGGGTCATGTACAAATATAACACTACGCAATCCTGTCTCACAGGGTTTGCAATCTGAGCCAAAGACTAGAGATACCAGATGAATATGGACACAGAAGGGAGCCCAGTGGAACAATAAGATGGTATTATTTAAGACAGATAGTAGTGACATCTTATTGTTGTCCCTACTATCTGTCATAAATAATACCAACACGCTAGCTAGAAGTTTCCCTATTGTAGGGAAACTATTGCTTCAACAGTAATAGTTTAATCCACAAAGGCAAGTACAGAAAACAAGATTTCCATCTGGTTTAAACTGGAAAAGCTCCAGCTCAACCCAGAGGAGCTGTGCTGGTTTATATTTGCTGAAGATATAGCTTGTAACTGTTTAGGTGCAATTCCTGTTAACACTCAGACATGGACCTTCTTTTGTTAGTTACCGTGGAAGATGTTAATGAAGAAGGACCTGTATTTGACAAGCCCTCATACCACCAGATCCTTCTAGACAATTCTACAGCTGGCACACTGGTAGTAGATATCAATGCAAGAGATGAAAACAAGGACTATGATGAAGGCATTTTCTACAGCATTTCAGGTATGTTAGGAAAAAATCTCATGCTGTTTAGTAGTGGGGTGCTTGCATGATGCTAAACTGAGCTGCATGGCACAAGAATGAGAAGTAATGGTAGTAAATTGGAATGGCAGGTTCTGACTGAAAATAAGGGGAAAACAAGTCCTCTGTGAGGATAACTACGTACTGGAACAGGTAGCCCAGAGAGGCTGTCCTTGGAGGTTTTCAGTTCCTGATGGATCAAAGCCTTGAGCTTTCTATTCTGAATTCATTCATGGCTCTGCTTTGTGGCAAGAGGTTGGACTAAAGGCCTCACAATGGGTTTTGAGCCCAAATGATTCTGAGATGCAGACACAGAATAAAGGGAGGCCAGGTATCTTGCTTCAAATCACATGCACAGATTATGATTTCAACCCATGTTTCTGAAGTCCTGCACATATAATTCAGTCTCTTGTCTCTGCTGGCTCCATTAAACATCTCCAACACTTGTTTTTCTGTTTTCAGGTGGAAACTCAGAAGGTCTCTTCAGTCTTTCCAGTACCACAGGAGAACTCAGGTTAACAAGAGACTTATCCAAACTGAGTGTTCCTGTGTATTACTCCTTGATAGTCACTGCTACAGATTCAGGTCTGCCACCTCTTTCAACTTCTGTAAAGGTACTGAAATGTTTACTTGTGCAGTTTATTCCCCAGGTTGTTTTATTCTAAACTGGGTGTAACTACACCAGGAAATGGGTGTTAGTGAGGCAAAACTATGCAAAACGGGAATCGGAATGTCAGAGTCCCACTTCTGTGTCAGGAACAGGATACAGGATGATTACAAAGTTATGACACTATACAATGGTCATTCCATTTCAGAAAAGAAAGTCAGGAGTTCTAGACTCTTTGAGGGAGGAAAATGAGAGGAGAGGGAAATGAGACTTCTGTGCAAGGTCAAAGAGTGGGACAGTCACAGAGGATGTAAGGGAAGTATGTGAGAGAATAAACAGGAGACAGCAAATAAGGTGTTCCTGTTTATTTGTCTATAATAGAAGAAACAATACCTAAATTGAAGACTGAGGAATGTTAATATGATAAAAGAAATCTTTTTTAATATAGTGCTTGTGACTTGCTGGTGATCTTCTGCCACTAAATATCGCAGCTTAGCAATACTGGAAAACAGGACTAGAAAAGCATATGGATAAGGACATACAGAAGATGATATTCAATAGAACCTTAAAATGTAGACTTTTGAGGCATTCTTCAGAGCATTGGGGAGCAGCTGTCTGGCATCATTTATAAATTAATTACCTTTATTTCTGTGAAGCAGCAGGCGTTATTTGTGTACTGCCTGTCACCTTTATTCATCTATAAAGTCAGTTGTTATGATTTAAAATACTTAGAAGCTCCTACTCTGGTCATACATTCTCCAGTGGAAGAATTTGTTGCAAATACAGGTCAGTACCTCTCTCCAGGAGCTGTTTAGTTAGAAAAGTCATCTGAAATGTGGTGTATGTGCCAAACTGGAACCCCTCTCTGTATTTAGGAAAGCATACAGGTGAACCTAAACTGATGAGGCATTTTCAGTGACCTTCACTGCCTACAAGGCACTAATGTCTCAAACTCAGCACACAGCAATCATCAGCTTCTCCTTGACAAAGTTCTGGACTTGTGCTGTTGCATATCTCAATAGACAAGCCTGCTACACCTGAAAACAGAACTCCTGTGATCATCTCCTTTTCTCTGCAGGTGTCAGTAACCATAGCTCCCATCAACGTGTCATTCCCGGTGTTCTCTGAAGGAGTCTATCAGCCTGCCCCGCTGAGTGAGAAGACACTGCCAGATACGTTTGTTGTACACATTGATGTGTTGTATAAGGACCCTGTGATATACAGTATTGTGTCTGGGGATGAAAAGGGTAAGCTCTTTATGTGAAGTAACAAGGAGTGTGTGTTAAACAACTGGTGCTGCAGGGCGTTAGCTTTTGGCTTGTTTCTTCTCTCTCTGTTCTCTCTTATCTCAGCTCCACAGCCATTAATATTGGATGTGTATCATCCAGATGTACACATGTGATATGGATCGGGTGTGGGCACATGATTGAGTTTCTGTCAGATTAGGGTTGATGCAGATACATGATACAGAGCTGGCTGCACCAGCTGTATGCTTCTTTGTGCCTGCTACAGGAAGATCAGGTGGTACCTCACCAGGCATAACATTACAGTGACTGGAGAAAGAATACCTAATTCAGTATAGAGGCTGCTGGTTGAAAAACCAACTCAGCAACGTCTTCTTAACGAATGTGAGTGTGTGGAGTAAGTTTATATGGGAGGAGTAGACCAGTGCTTTGTTGTGTGCTTTTCTCTACTAAACATAGAGCTGATTTTATTGTATCACCAAACATAGCCACATAGCATTTCTTTTTTGTGAAGTGTTTTGTATGAAGTTGTGGTCTCCTTGAAGCTCTTTGCAGAATTCTTCATCTTCAAGAACAGGACTTAAAGGAAATAAAATAGTCTCTGACTGAAACAGGGACAAATAATCTTTGTTTCAGAGGAAGTTGAAGACCTTCTGAATAGAGTGGTGGAGAGAACTTCTCCCTTTTGGTTTCTATCTGACCTTCTAAATTACTTGTTTTTGTTAATTACAGACCCGGATATCTCTGCCATTCCCACAAATCCAAGTTGAATTTTGCTTTGTTCTTTGAAGAATCCCATAACACACAATATTCATACACATAATGTGTCATTTCCATTGAAGGATTTGTATAATCAGATTTACTATTAAAATCATAAACAGAACAATTTCTCTGTGTGTTTGTTTTTTAAACAGGTTATTTCACTATCGATTCATCCACTGGTATTGTAAGAACAAGGAAGAATTTGGAACTGGAAGATTTCCCAGCCATTTTCAGTGTGCGAGCAACAGATGCATCTACCGCTAGCATATTTAATGAAGTTTCGGTGAATGTGACAGTTATTGATGAAAATGATTTCCCTCCGGTTTTCCCATCCTCTCTACTAGAAGCAAGATTGGAAGAGGTAAGAAAATGCCATCAAAACTGAATCACAAAACTAAATCCTTAGAATAATAATAATAATAACCATTTTAAAACTCTTTTGGTGGGTGTGCAAGTAAACGTTCTGGAGCTGGACAGGCTTGCCATTCTGTTCTGCCATATGGTCTTTTAGGGTTAATTTCAAGCTGAAAATCACAATGCACAAAGAAAATGGTCTAGAAGCATGGACATATAGAAGGAAAAGTAAATCTTTCACTACTAAGGGGCTGCATGAAGGAAAAGCAGTCACCTGGTTTTGCATATCTGTACACAGAGTATTTGTGTGCATTCAAAATCCAGTGGATGTGCTGGGCACCTCACTCAGCCTTTTGGAAGGGAGCTTCCTACAGAGAAGTAACAGGCAAAAATGCTCTCATTTAGCAACTTTTCTCCTCTTTCTCCTGTACAATCTGTTGTGATTCTTCCTGACACGAAGACATCAGTGGCGGAAAGCAAGCCAGATTTCAGTCTGGGGCTGCTTCGTTATGATAAGCCTGCAAAAGAAGCCCCAGGGTTTAATTATGCAAAAGCATCTTGCTCAGCGTTTCACTCCTCAATTTCCAAACAGGACTTTTCACACTTTAATCTGCTAGCTACGTTTTAAAAACAAGCACACTGAGTTTCCCAGCTGATTCCCACACATTCTCTCTAACAGCCACAACTGACTTAAAATCCAGGCCATTCCTAACATTGAGCTGAATATTGGTTTCATTATTGCACCTATTTTTAATGTTCCCAGTTAGTTTAGTGGAGAAGAGTTGGAATCACATGTCCTGACCTTAAAAATCGATTTCCATGTGAAATATTTAGAGGGTAGGAATTGCTGGATGTCCTGTTGGATCAAATAACTTCAGAGCTGGTCTCAAATAGCCATGCAAGGGAAGCACTGATATTTACTGTCCATCTTGACGCAAGCTTTTTCTTTTAGAAAGGAAGAAAAGGATTATTTATTTATAAAATAAGAGTAATTATTAGCCAGACAGTGTCCAGAAAGAAAAATGAGTTTGAAGTTGAGAACATCCATAGAGTTTCATGGAAGCAGAAGCTCTTAAACATGAGTAATTCCTCAACAAGTCAGATGCTCAAGGTTAACATTTGGTCTGTTTGAAATCACCCTGAATTTTCTTTCTGAAGGTTGCTGCTGTAGGTAGAGACATGGTGGGGGCAAATAGCTCTTTTCTAGAGATCAGAGAGAACAAGATACTCTCTTATTGTGCTCAACAGGTTGTATACTTTTGATTTTAAAATGTCTACACTCTTGTAAGTTTAGGCACTATTTGTTACTTCCTCCCTTCTACATCACTTAAGAAACTGCAGCTGACCACTCTCTGACAGCCTCAACCTATTCTCCATCCACAGAATTTACCTGCTACTCGGATCATCCAGCTGGAAGCTCATGATAATGATACAGGTAGAAATGGTTTCCTGACGTATGGCATTCTTAGTGGAGACAGACTAAAGTTCAGGATAGATGAAGCGACTGGAATTCTTTATTCCACCACCTCCTTTGATTATGAAGAGGAACCTACGGAGTATCAGGTTTGCTTTAAGTCTTAACTCTTCCGAAATCTTCCCCTTTGATAACAGGTGCCAATTTTATGTTTAGCTTGATATTGCCTGGACATTTTATGCACTGTTTTAGGATATGAGCATCTCAAGATGTGATGCATTATTAAAGCAAGACACTGCCTCAAAACTATAAGGAAATCCAAGCAAGGCTCATTGTTCACGTGTCCTACAAACTCCCAAACACTTCAGCACATGAATAACTAACTTTGCAATGACAGCTCGTGTATTCAGAGCTGTCTGTTTGCTTGAATCCATACTGGACTGATATCTTGCAGATATATATATATATCTCAGTTATATATATATAATTGAGAATCAATTTGAATCTCAGTTAACCTTCTTTACTGTTGCTGCAACTGCTGGTTATTTCATATGATCTTATTTTGCTTCAAGCAAAAAGATTAGTGAATTTGTTTGCCCTATATAGAAAGACTTCATCTGTTGACAAAGTATTCCATTAGCTTTCAGTAATAATTTCAAGCTGAATTCAGAATTTGACTTAACATTTCTAAGATTACTCCAAAGTTTAAAATCCATCAAGATGTTTTAATCCTTATGCAAGCACCTATTTGTATGATTTCTGACAACTGTACAACTTACAGGTTGTGATATACGCTGAAGATGATGGAATCCCTGAGAAGAAGAGAGGTTACTGCACAGTTGTCATAAAGATCATTGATGTTAATGACTGGCCACCTGTGTTTGATCCAGTGACTGAATTCAGTGTAAATGAGAATGTCCCTGTGGGATTCATAGTTGGAAAAATCACAGCAACGGACAGAGACACAGGAGACAATGCCTTTGTTGTATATAACCTTACAGGTAACAAGGAATTCTCTCACTGCACTGGAACAACTGTCACTTTGTGGTCTATACTGTTACAAGTATAAATAGCATTATGTGTGTTATCTCCTCACCCCTTTCTACATAAGATTCTTTTTAACCTGGTTTGGTATTTTACTAATTTATGCTGACACAGCTTTCAAACTGATTGAATAGGAATTCCTTTCACAGAAACTACAACTTCTGCTTTAAATCATACTCTGAATTCTGTTAAAAATCAGCTTTTTTAGAAGTTTTTAGTTGTGTGGCTGCCATAGCTGCAATCAGCAGGAGTAATTTGTTAAGAAAGATGCTCGTGGCTTTCTTGAACAAAGCTTAAGGGTCTAGGGCCTTGTAGAACCCATTGTGCTTGCACCAGGCAATAAATGCTGCTAAATTAGGCCTTTCCTCATGCTGTGGACTGTGAGCACTTCACAACTACTAGGAGCAGATGCAAATGGTGTCACAAGCGTGTCAGGGACTTGAGTCACTATCGAGGGCTGCTGGAGAGCTGTGTTCTTCACCCTTGTGCTTGATACCTTTACCTCTGCAGCACAAGTGCCACAACAGACAGCAGGTCACCTACTCTGTGCCTCAGATCTCTGCCCAGGCTATTAATACAAAAGGCCTGCAATTTCATTTTACATTAATGTGCCAGCTTGTGAACTGCGGTGACCGATAGCTCTAAGTTGTGCTTCCTGTCACATTTAACTGTGGTAGCTGATGGCGCTAAGTTGGTGTTACACCCCTTTGGCCACTGCTCCTATATCTCACAGAGATGGAGATCTAGACTCCTCTGGACCAAAGGCTGCAGGAGTTGAAATACTTGGTTTTGTTGTATGGACCATCAAGAGCAGTATGTGTACAGTTTATAGTTTTTAGAGTCTTCTATTTCCAGTATGCATACAGACTTTGAGGTGGGTTTGGATATGGGTGGCCAAAACCAGCAGAAATCACTGCCAGGTCTTTTGACAGTCAAACTGATTTCTCTTAGAGATGTGTGTGCCACTCAGTCCACCTGTGTTAGAATAAATTCAGTGACATCTCTTACAGATCTTGGCAGCAGCACTGTCTTGTTAACCCATTCTGTGGGCTCACATTTGAAACATTCATCCACTCAAAGTATTATCTGGTTTTCTTCTACATTATCTATATATTTAAAAAGTGGTTTTAATGAGCTCAAGACACAGGTAAACATATAATTTAAGAGTGTAGTTAATAATGTGTTTCTAAGATATATTCATGTGCTTCTAAGACGTATTCATTGATAATGCTTCTTTAAATGTATCTTAGGTGGTGCAGAAAATGTATTTGAAATAGATGAAATCAATGGCAACATTAAGATAAAGAACTCTCCAGACTATGAAACCATGAATAAATACAACCTTACAGTGAATGCAGTCAACAATAAATCTGCCCCTTTCTTTCAGGTAAAAGACCATTATTGTAATGAACACTGACTCTTCTGTTCAGAGTGGATCTGGCACTAGTAGAAGGGGAGCTATCAAAGACATTTATGGTGCAGAATAAATTAGTCACCTAATCATGTTTGGGGTCAGACTTCTGTGCCCTTTGCCCATGCTGAGTGGTATTATACACCATAATTAGTTGAAATACTTGAAAATCATGGTAGAATTTGACCCTGAATTGTTTGCAGACAAACCTGTGCTGAGGAACTGGATTTCTTGCCTGCTGCTGTTAGTACTGTGAGTGCCGTGATAAGTTTCCATGGGAGAAAAAGTAATTTTCAGCAAATTGCTGTATTTGTGCTGTATTTATTTGGAAAGATATTGAACACTCATTTAACAGAATTAGAACATGTGTGGTTCCCTTACCTGCATCTAGCAGCAGCAGTAGGACATGTTGGCATCCTGGTCTTATTCATTCAGACACCTTTCAAGAGGTAGAATCTACTGCAACACTGAGTTCCTTCCTCTCCTGCATTAAAGTCCTGTAGTGATCTCTGATGTTGAGTTCACAAAATTAAACCTAACACAATGTTTTACTAGGGCATTTTCAAAGCCTGATTTATACTTTGTTACATATGAAAATAACAACAAAATATCACTGAGACATTCTAAAGCGCATGAAACCACTTTGTTTTCTAGGCAACTACTCATGTCACTGTTCTGGTGATGGATGTGAATGATAATGCTCCAGTGTTCGCTCAGAATTCCTATTCTGCTTCTATAAACATGATTAATCCTGTAGGCACTCACGTCATAACCGTGAGTGCTACCGACAAAGATCAGGTAACTACGCCTGTTTGACACTGCTTGAGGCTGCAGCCCCAGTGTGTTACTCTCCATTCTCTAGGCATGACATACCAAATGTAGCAGAAAGTGAGTTCTGTTTGACTAACAGCACTAGGAATTGGAAGTCAGGACTGTTGATGTTTCTGCCTTGATGCTGATGTACTCACTGTCTTTGGGCATGTTTCTTCAGCTATATTTGCCTTGATTTTTCCCCTTACAATACACTTGTATCAGTCTGTCAGGAGTATACAAGGACTGAAGCAATTTAGTGTCTGTGAAGTTATTTGAACTTCTGAAGTAGAACTTGTAAAACAGATTCTATAGCTGTATATAGCTATAAACATCATATAGCTGGCTTGAACATGGAGATGTCTGCTTACCAAACACCTCTGAAGCTGGCACCACAGCTCATTCTCTTTCTTCCCATTGTTTAAAGTAATTTTGTTTGCTAGATCTGTACTGCACCCACCAAATAGGACCCAGGCACTGGCAGAGATATGCAGTATTCAACCAGATCACCATGGCAACATCAGCACTAATTATGTCATTTGAAAGATGAAACATCGAGAAGTGACAACAAAATAGGTGTAGCAGGTGCCTTCCTAGTTCTGCATGCATAATTCTGGTTAAACCAGCGGCAGCTGTGGTACATTGCTGCAAATAATCCAATGGCCCCTTTTTATCAGCCTTCTCTATGATGTGAGAAATCTGGAGAGGGACTTCTTACAAGGGCCTGTAGTGACAGGACAAGGGGGAATGGCTTTACCCTGACAGAAGGGAGATTGAGATGAGCTCTTAGGCAGAAGTTCTTCCCTGTGAGGGTGCTGAGGCGCTGGCACAGGGTGCCCAGA
>JANHGB010016351.1:0-36204 GCA_026283785.1 Coracopsis vasa
AGGGGAAAATGGATGACCCAGGGAATTACAGACCAGTCAGTCTCACCTCTGTGCCTGGCAAAATCTTGGAGCAGATTATTCTGGAAGGCATGCTAAGACACGTGAAAAACAACCAGGTGCTTGGTGACAGCCAGCATGACTTCACTAATGGGAAATCCTGCCTGACCAATTTGGTGGCCTTTTGTGATGGGGCTACGGAACTGATAGACAGGGCTAGAGCAGTTGATGTCATGTACCTGGACTTGTGCAAAGCGTTCGACACTGTCCCACAAGACATCCTTGTCTCTAAATTGGAGAGACATCAATTTGACAGGTGGACCACCTGGATTTTTCTAAAATGGGACACCAGTTATTATCTATCAATAGTATAAATAAAAGTCTTTGACTCAGAAACCCATGTTATTCTTTGTCACATATAAAGCAGAACAGATTAGAAATTAATAAAATGTTTGTTTTGAAATCTTTTTCCCCACTACATTTCACTTGACTCCATTCATATCTGTAGTCCTGTAAAAGGGTTGAATGCAAGTATTATACTGATAAGTGTGGATGCAGCACTGGTGTATGATCTGGCACATAACTCTTCTGCAGGCAGTCTTCCTCATTGGGAAATCTTTTTCTGCTTAACTCATTTTAAAAGAATTAACTTTTTTTTTTTTTTTAATAGTAATTAATTTCTATGACAATATCACCAATGGCAAGAAAATGTATACTGTACCTGAAGATATAACGATAATGTCTTATCCGCTATAAAATTACTATTTGTATAATTCACGGCTATTTTGTGGTCGATGCAAACAGAAATGCAAGAATCCATGAAGCATGTATAAACCACAGTTTATATTTCATATAGGTAAAAGAACAATATCGCTAGTTAATATTACAAAGCTAGCACTTTTTATGTACCATCAAAAGATCCTCTATGAATCACAGTTTCTTGATGGGGAAACAGAGGGTTTGCATTACAAGTACGAATGCCTATTTGCAAATAATACATCATCTTCATTTGTCCTTGACAGCAACACACATTACATTTAGAGGATGGAGCCACATGTCTCAGCAGATTCTGGCAGTATTTCATGTAGCAGAGGAGATATTCAGAATTAGCCTTGCACTGTACATTGTTCCCTGTCCTTCACTGATTGAAGTACCAGCACCAAGTACCCCAGTGGGTGGAGATTTTCTCCTCTAGTTTTTTTTTTTTGTGTGTGTGAATGTCTTCACTTAAAACTTTTTTTCAAGTGACCATAAAAGCATACTGTAGGCAAAGTATAAACAAGCAACTGGCTGATAGAAAAATGCTTCTTAAAATAAGTATTCACAAAACCACTGTGTATTAATTCACACTCTTCAGTAAATGACAGACTGATGAGAAATAAATTAATCTGCTCTTAGAAAACCCAGTGCTATGGGAAAATATACCTTGCAGTTGGAATTTATTTTTGTGCTACAAGTATTATTTTGCTTTTACTTTGGGTTAAAACAGTAGCAATATCAATTTAAAATATCCTGGGTGACTTATTTTTAAAGAGCACTAATAATGTTATGAGAAAATGGAAAATTAGTTTCTTGTTTCAATCTCAGTTGAAAGGTTTCTGGAAGAGGAGTGAAACTGAACTGAAAACTAAGTCCAACATAATGTTCATTTAAGTTACCTAAATAACCTGGTCTGGCCTCAAACTGATCATACTTGGAGCAGAAATTGGGACTAAATGACCTCCTGATGTCATTCCAACCTGAATTATCATCAGTCCTATGATTTAGATACGATTTTCCATACTTTAAATAGAGTTAAGACAGACCCCTGATCTGCTGGACCACTTTGCCCAGGGAAGTTGTGGATGCTCCATCCTTGGTGGTGTTCAAGGCCAGGTTGGACAGAGCCTTGGGTAGCATGGTTTAGTGGGAGGTGTCCCTGCCCATGGCAGGGGAATTGGAACTAGATGATCTTAAGGCCCTTTCCAACCCTAACTATTCTATGATTCTATGATTCTGAATTAGGATTAAATTTCTATAAATAACCTATAAGGCTATCATCATTTAGGATTAATGATGTATCAAATTGCAATGCTAATTTCACACATCTCCTGCATCTTTGCAAGGCCCAGCTAAAATGTTCATGAAAGCTATGTTCTATGGATTTGGGAAGCACTAAGACCAGAAACTCACGGTAATCCTAATGAGAAAAAAGGTTTATTCTCTTCTATTCGTGTTCTGATTTCAGGTGGGATAGAGTTAATTTCCTTCATAATAGCTGGTACAGTGCTGTGTTTTGGCTTTAGTCTGAGAACAATATTGATAATACATGGATGTTTTAGTTGTTGCTGTGTAGCACTTTCCCTGATCAAGGATTTTTCAGTCTCTCATGCTCTGCTAGTGAGGAGGGGCACAAGAAGCCTGGAAGGAGCAGAGACAGGACACTTGACCCAAACTAACCAAACGGATATTCCATACCACAAAATGTTATACCCACTATATAAACTGGGGGGAGTTACCTGGAAGGGATCAATCGCTGCTCAGGTCAGGGTGGGTATTGATCAGTGAGTGGTGAGCAACTGCATCACTTGTGTTTATTGTTGGTTTGGGTTTTTTTTCAGTTTCATCTCTCTCACACTAGATGTTATTTCCCATTTAATCATGTAATATAATTTTTGGCTCAGTAGAGGTGATTTTCAGGCTACTATATTTAGTCCACATTTGCTATCAAATGTTTTTAAGAAGAAACTGAATTTTATGCAGTAGCTGCATAGAAACTAAAGTGCTGAAATATCTGAATTTCATGTTGATTTTAAGACTTAACTCATATTCCTTTGAGACTTCCTAACACAGTAAACTAATTTAGCTTCAGCCCGTTAGCTTCATGCTATCATGCTTGTCCCTACTTTTCTTCAGCTTTAAACCTCTTGTCATTTTGAAATCAACAAGTTGCTTGATATGTATTAGGTTTTTCTTTTGAAAGAGAGATTCTGAAAAGGAAAATAAAGTGCACAATTCAATATCTGAAATTGTGTGTGTGGGACCAGCTGCTTGGCAAAATTTAATGGAAATAAGTAGAAATTTGTCTGGTAGCACAAATTAAGGAAATGAATTCTCAAACTCTGTTAGTCCCTTGTTCTGAAAGTCCAAGAAATCCTTTGTCTGCTGAACTGATCTGGCAATTTTGGAAAAGCAATCTCTTTCTGAATATTTGAATCTGATCTTCTTTCTGTCTCTCAGAAAGTGGTAGTAAGAAAAAAGTGGGAATAACTTTATTTACTCCTCTAAAATATTAAACACAGATGTATGAATTGTGACAAGAGTATATATCATGGGGATTTATTTGAATAAGCAATTAAGATCATCAGGGTCTTTTTGTTAGGTAATTTGAGCTATTTATCTGTAGTCTGCCTCCCCCATTCTTTCTCAATGTCTACATGTAAATATAACCTAAAAAAAATACACTGTGATGCTTAAAAAGACTGGTTTTGCACATATTGTATGTTTCCCTTATAAAAAGTGACAAAACCAAAACAACAAAACTAAACAAAAACAGTTGTACTAGGATTCAGATGAAATCCAAAGGGGCACTTTTGTAGCATTTTTGTTTCATTTTTCCGTCTTCTTAAAGGTCAAGAGGGTCCCGCCAATGGGGCAAGAGATGGTGACCAGGGCCCACTTGGGCTTTGCCTTTTCTCATAAGAGAGATGTTTCAGCCTCTTAATCATCTTTGTGGCCCTTCGTTGGATTTTCTCCAGTATGTCCATTTCTCCATTGTGCTGGGGAACCCAGAACTGGACTGGATAGCTTCTTTTTCTGCTATGGCCTCCACTCAGCTGCTGTTCTCATCTCTGAAGGATGCTGTCTCCAAGTGCATTCTGAATGTCTGCCTTTTATTCTGGTCATGGCTTCTTTCACTGTACTGCCTTGGAGAGGAAGGGAAAGTGGTGAATGCTTGTCAAGAAGAAGAAAAGAAGGTGTAAGGGAAAGACATTGAAGGAATAGGAAAAACAGGTTTCCCCTTCACAATAAAGATGCCAGGACCTAAACTAGTTTCACTGTCAAATAGCAATGAGCTGTAACTGATAAAAATTCCTAGCAGGGTCCATTACCTAAATATCCTTTTCAAAAATAGTGAGGGCCTTTAAATCTCTGCAGACAGTTTATTAAAAACAAAACAAAACACAACAAATCAAAACAAAACAGGATAATATTTTTAGAACAGAGAAAATGGCCCCGACTATATCTAAAACACAGAATCATGTTAGCTACCCTGTTAAAACATCATCCTGAACATTGAAAATGCCATCAGGTGAAGCTGAGCAAAAATAAAAGAAAATGAAAACAAGCTGTACGATGTCAAAAACTGGCCAATTTTGACAAGCATCATTAGCATCCCAGTTTATAATGTTATGAACCTTGGTGTTTTGTGGATACTATTTTGTATCTCTTTCCTTTAATGAACATTTTTCTGATAATTTAGGTAATTGTTTGGTTACAGTGTCAGGAAAATCACAGCTGGAAAAGAGACAATTACAGATAATTTAGACATGCCTGTGCACTGAACTAGTAACCAGTACAGTTAGCCCTTTCTGGAAAATGTTTATCTAACCTCTTTTTCATACCTCTTTTGAAGGTATAACCTTCCTTATTAATATCTGGGACAGTCTAAAAGCCTTATATTTTTCTAATATGTATTCTGAATTTTTTCACAAGGGAAAAAAAGGTCAGTTTTCTTCTAGTCCACCTTCCATGAACATGGAAAAAAATTTTCAGAGTTTTGTCTCTGTATATTATTTAGTTAGTGGAAAACTATTATCTTTTCCCTGCCCTTTAATCTTTGCATATTTAAACTTAACAAGCCCAGGTTTTTCTCAGCTGCTTTTCTTAGCTATTTTTTTGTTGCTCATGACTAGACATTACCTAGTTTTTCCAAAATCTTGAAATGTGATGCCCAAAATTAGATGCAGTGTTTCTTTTGGGGCTCCATTAGCAATGTATTAGATGGCATAACTGCCTTTTGCTTGTTTTAGGTGAGATTGTAATTTTTTATTTTTTTTCCTAGTAAAATCACAGTAGTGCCTTCAAATACAGCTTGTGATTTATTAACCGTTTACTGTAGAAACATTTCTTACTTATATTCGGATCTCCATCATCAAAGTCATTACTGAAAATACTGAATTATTCTGACTCTTTGGAAAGCCCACTTTATTTACCCGTCTACTTAAACAGCAAACCAGTGAGTATGATATATTCAGGAAGTTGTGCCATTTAATTTATAGTGGGTTTAGTCAGACCATACATTTTAGAATGATTATGAAAAATGTCCTGTAACTTAGCCACTCCTAAATGTCAGTCATATCTGGTATTACCCTGTTTGCAGTTGGGTTTGTTGTCTGATCAAAAGAAGAAAACCAAGCATTTTGTGTGATTTCTTCAGAAACATGGTGGCTACTTTTATCACTATATACTGCAGACATGCACAATTGTTTGATTTACTATACTGCAAGTATAGAAATTTATTTAAGTATTTCCACTTTTTCTACTGCCAGCATTCATCTATATATCTCTGACCAAATTTGAGGATGGGAGAGGTTGTGGGAAAATATATTTTTACTTTCATTTCAGGCAGTATGAATTCCTGAAAAGGAGAAGTTTTCATAGTATGTTGAATTCTTCATCATTAAAATTATCTGAATAACATCAATGTCAACACATTAAAAGGGAATTTTAAAGGAGAGAACTGGTTATCAGATTAAATGACTGACACATTTATGATAATCGAGAGATTGTGCTTTCCTTTCTTTTAGTTTCATGTGTAAAGGACAGGTTAAAATTCAAACTAAAAGGAAGGAAAAACTTTTAAAATATAACTTTTCTCCTCAATTTTTTAATGGCTTTATTAAATATCAGTGAAGGATAGCCTTGGGACATTTTTGCACCTAGTAGGCTGACTTTTTTTTGCTTTAGTGAACCTTGTCATATAATTGCAAATTGGTGCATTTCAGTGAAAATATTGCCAGTTAGATTGACTCCTGACCTGTATAAAATGCATTTAATGAATAAATAAAATTTTATAATTATAGATTAACAGGACAGGGAAATCAGAGATTAAATAAAATTTATATTTTCTTTCAATTTAGCATGTATCCAAGAAGCATTGTGAGAAATAAGCAAAGAAATAGCGAACCAAAACATTTCAGAAGTCAAATGCAGAAAAAAATGGGGGAGTTAGAAATAAGCAGATATATTCTGTAAAAACTGTGTATATATATATACATATATATATATTTATGTGTACTTTTTTTAAAAAAAGCCCTTTTATTTTCCAATCCCTTAGTTTGCTTGCAGCCCAGAAGGCCAATTGTATCTTGGGCTGCATTCAAAGAAGTCTTGCCAGCAGATCAAGGGAGGTGATTCTCCCCATCTACTCTGTTCTGACAGGACCTCACCTGGAGTACTATGTGCAGCTCTGGAGTCCTCAGTACAGGAAAGATATGGACCTATTGGAGAGGGTCCAGAAGAGGGCCACCAAAATGATCAGAGAGGTGGAACACCTTTGTATGAGGAGAGGGTGAGAGAGCTGAGCTTGTTCAGCCTGGAGAAAACTCCGGGGACAGCTTATATAGGCATTTCAGTACTTAAAAGGGGCCTATAAGAAAGATGGAGAGAGACTTTTTAGCAGGCACTGTTGCGACAGGACAAGGGTAATGGTTTTAAACTAAAAGAGGGGAGATTCAGGCTGGATGTGAGGAAAAACTTTGTTACAATGAGAGCGATAAAATACTGGAATGGGTTGCCCAGAGAGATGGTAGATGCGCCAACCTTGGAGACCTTCAAGGTCAGGGATGAAAGGTCATGAAAACCAGCATGGATGTGGTTTTGGGCAACCTGATCTAATACAAGATGTCCCTGGGGTTTGGACATGATGAGCATTGAAGGTCCCTTCTAACCCAAACTATTCTAATATTCTATGATTCTATGAGTCTTCTTTTCCAAAGTGCTTAATTGTTTGCAACTGTTTTGAATTTTGAACTACAGGCAGTTTTTGGATTTAGTATAATAAATATATTTGTCTTCAAACTGCTCAGAAATGCTGATATTTCAGAAATTCTCCTAAGTCCATACAGTGGTAGAAAGGAAATAAGAAAAACCACGTCTTTTCCTTTATTCTTCTTTCTACTCAGTTGGAAAGTCACACCAAGAAATTCAAGCTCCCATAAAATTGCTGAACTGTAATTGTAAAGTACTAATTAAATAAAATATGACATTTTCTTGAGAATAAAATAACATTAGTACATAACAAAAGTAACATAATTTTCTCAAGGTATCTTGTCTTTGAATAAAGTAGATATAATAATTATTCACCATAGTTTGCAAAACTTACACTTCCACAATTACTACAGTGTGAATCTCAAAAATCAGAGCCTGATGCCTCAGCTGCTTCAAATTAGATACCACAATGGACTTTGCTGACTTAAGTGAGTCCTAGTGAATATGATCCTCTTTAATACCTTTGTTGGCCTTTAGAATAGTTTGGAATTGAACTAATTCACAGAGATATTCTTAAGAGGGGAAGTTCATACATTACCAGCTTAAAAACAGCAGCTGCTAGCTGTTCCTTCAATGTGTGAACGTTGCCTTTTTCTTGCAGCCCATGATCGTCCTATGATAAAATCTGAAACTGAAGTTTGTTCTGTGTATAAATAGATCATAGGCTGGATGTGAGACATGAAATATTAAGCCATATTGGGCACCTTCATGTTATTACAGTTAACTTGCCCAATGGTTGATCAGATCTGCATAGCTCAACTGGCTTTTTTTTTTTTAGCAAAGTATGTTTTACCTAAAGCGGTGCAACAGAATAAGCAGAAGTAGGTCTGTCGTTCTTTGAGAAGGAGCACATTACACCCTTTTGAACATTCAGTATATTGCAATAGTGAAAACAGTGGGTGATAGTCTTTCATTGGGTTTCTTCGTAGTTAATTTAATGCTAACGTTTTTTAACTCATAAATGTTTGTTACAGTGCTCAAACATGACAATTATATTGCAAGATTAACATTTATTTAACAAATTGTGCAATGTACAGGCATTTAGATTCTGTCAAAACTAAAATCCATCTTTGATATGTTGGATTGGAAAACAAATTTGTGAAATATCACTAGAAACAATAGAAGTTCTTATTTCAGTCAACTTTTCAACAACTGAAACAACACAGAGAAAGATTGTTATCAGAAGAGGTACATAGGGGAGGAATTTGGCAGTTTTCCCCATCTTTGCTCATTAGGCTGTAATTTCCTTAGACCCCCACATTTAAGTGAAATGCGCAGTTACTCAGCTAAGCAATACATATGTCTCATGTACAATCCCTATGAGGTATCTTGATCCAATAAATAATACCATAATGATGGAAGTCTACCATGAAACCAAGCTCTTAGTGTAGGTGTCAATTCTGAAAGGTCTAAAGAAGTGTCAGTAGGGCTCCAAAATGGTAGGAATCTGTCTGGCTGCTTCCTGAGCCACAGCATTTCAGATTTTGTCTTATACAAAGTGGCAACTATATGCCACCATTCTAAAGTAAAATGGCTGCAGATCTGTATTTCCTCTTTTTCAGCACTTTTCATTTAGAAGAAAACTTTTAGTAGTCAGTGAGTTTTCTAAAGAATAAGAAAAAAGCCATTCTGTGATTATAGTAATAGACTTCCAGTGTGACCTCTGATTATTCCACCTGTTATCAGTGCTTTTCTACATGGCAGATCAGAGTGGCTGGTGGCATAGGGCTTGAAAAGTTATTTTTGTGTCACTGCTCTTGTTATTAAAACTATGATGAGTTCAGTTTTGGTAAAGCATTTCACTTAAAGCCTTTAAGTCTGCAAGGCACTTATGCAAATGTTTAATTTTAAACATGTGAATAGTACTATTAACTTTGATGGGACTATTCGCATACCTAAAGCTAAGGACATGCTTAAGTGCTTTGATAATAACAGTGAAGGAGGGGGAAAGAACACCCATGACCTCCATTTACGTTATTGCTTCATTAATTTTTTTATTTATAGGCTCATTTGTGGCATTCATCATCACAATATTGGAGCATGTCAAGAATATTAATGTTGCCATTCATTTGCCTTTGCCTGACAACTGTTGTGCTTCACAAAAAAAGAAGAAAAGAGAATTCTGTGGAATACTGGATGGCTTCTGTAGGCAATCATGACAAGTTCTTAATGCAATTAAAAAAAAGCTATTAAACTTTCCACAAACCCCTGAGACTCTTAAATTATAGAGACTTGAACTTCAGTGTGCTCTAAGCTTTTCTCCAATCTTAGTTTTCCTCCTTTTTTTTTTTCTCTTTTTCAGAAGAAACAACCCCCGATCAAGGAAATTCTGGTAAACAGAAACCTTCTTATCTTCTTTATTTATTGAAGTAAACCAAGGGAAGCTGTCATGTTTTTAAAATATTTGCTTAGAATATCACTGTGTGATTTCTCCTTTTGCTGTTCCATGGATGGTATGTTATAGGTCCTACCCTGAGAACTCTCTCTAGTGTAAAGTGTAGGAACTGCGCATTTAATTCAAGACATTCATATTGCCTAAAATGTTAGCAAGGTAACTATCCTTCATTAAAAAAGTGACAGCCACTCCACAATGGAATAAATTTTGGAATCTAGTATTTTCTACTGTTTTGCTCCCATCTGCTCCTTTAGCTAACACTGGAAATGCAAATTTTAATGGCTGATAATGCTGCAGGCTGATGAATGTGAGAACCAGAGGGCTGAATAAAAAGTAATTCCTCCCCTCTCAGGTGGAACTGCTGATTCTCTTGGGTGCTCTCCCTGAGTCTGTCCCCAGTTCATTACTGACAGAAAAGATTACTTATATGTGCTTTTTACAAATGTTATGGACTATAATAAACAAAAATGAAACATGACATAATTAATCACTTAGGCAGGATGATTACAAATTCCATCAAGCTAATTGAAAACTAAGCTATATAGTTATCAAACTGATACTGTTTAGCAGAAATATTTGTGATAAATTTGGAATTATGGTCTAAATATCCTTGTAACGGTGAGACTTACTTAGGCTCTTGGCATTTTCTGCTGAAGGCAACCTCTAGTCAGTTAGATGGGCTGCACACGATGGATCCCATTCTTAGGTTGATTGTTGACCAGCTGGTGTAGACAGATCTGTGTTTCCCCTTTGCTCTGATACAAAAAACAGCTCTGGTCAAAGAGTTATATCCCCATCACACTGTAGCTTCAGGTAGATTGAGGAGCATCTGGTAGTTAGCTTTGGTTAGCCCATCACATCCTTCAGTGCTTTCTGAGCTGGAGCTGCACTGTGGGCAGCCAAGCTAGACAGCAAAGACAGAACTAGCATGATAGACCTTTATGCTTCCGTGAGTACATGAAGCTCGTTTCCCAGCTCTTTCACTGTGAATTTTAATTTGGTTTGTAATATGGTTAGCTAAATTTGAGTTTGAGATTCCGCTACTGAAGAGCATCTAAAAGTTGTAATACTAAACCTCAATCAGCATTCATGGATTTAATGCTAAGTGTTTAGGAATTTCATTGTTAAATAGTCGCAAATGGATTTTTTACAGAATTTACAGATTTGCTATTGAAGCCTTAATTAATTTATTGACTAATGGCTACATTAAATCATAAAGATAATTTTTTAGCTAACATGTATCGGCTCCACCTGGAAGGAAATATTAAAAACTTGTTCAATTCTACTGTATAATCTGCCATACATATTTTTGTACCATTTTTATGTCTTTTAACAACCTTGACTTCAAAGAGCTTTTGTTGTCTGTAATTTTAAAATATATCTACTTTCAGAACTTGTTGCTAAGAATAAGTAGAGTTTTATCCAATCTGATCTACTTCAGAAGTTATGCAGCATCAGATTCCCAGGGTGATTCTGATGTGAGACTCCAGCAAATGGAACACTTTGCATGTTACCCTATTAGAAAGTGTTAGGAATTAATGCAAAAGGTCAGTCTTGTCACAATTTGTGCAATACAGCATGCTACAGCACATTAGGAACTGGAATATATCAAGGGCTAATATTCTAATACTTTTTTTTTTTTTCTAAATAGAGAAGGAACTAGAAGCTTTACACAGTTAAAGGTTTCTGTAAAGGCTTAAAATTATGCAAAAGTACTCCTTTTAAACATTTAAACTTGCAAGTAGAGCTGTATCCAAGACATACAACCATGATCTTGAATCCCCCAAAAAAACTAGGGATGTTTTTAGATCAGAAATTTTTATTAAAGATATTGATTTGTCTCAGCATGATTTTGCATGAGAAGAGGTTAGAAACAAAATTTAGAACTTGCACCAGTTCATCTTCTGGTGAGCTTGAGATTGAATATTTGATGTTAATGTTTTGTTGTAGATCTATTTCCAAATTTAATCTTATCTCAATAGTGCGCATGTAACTGTCTTTCAGTAGGCCTTTTTATCATTGAATAGGCAGACAAGAATGTGTATCCAATTTATTTTCAAAGAAATTTTAACAGTTCAGATACGCTATACAAGCTGAAATACTTTGGCACAAGGTATTCCATTCCCAACACCTTTTGTTAATATCATGGCTACGACTAACGGAGTGGTTCAGTAACATCAGAGAGTGCTCCAGGACACTGTAGACGTTAGCTTATAATTTAAGTTTTTTTCATTGCTAGGATTTACTACAGGGAGCTTATTTTCTCACTCTGACCATACCATCCTCAGCTTTTGATGCATTACACGGGATTTAAGAAAACTGGATATAAAACCTTTTTTTTTTCTTTACTACCATTATGCTTTTTATAAAATACTGTATGGTGTTGTGCTGCGCTGAATCCTGTGACAATCAGTACTATTTATAACCTCTCAAAATTGTATTTAGAAATGGTGTATACTGTCTAATGAACAAGATATACATTATTTGGGAAATATAAGTTCAGATGGATATTACCTAGCTTTATTAAAAGTGAAATTCCTGCAGAAGCAGAAACCTTAAGTAGTGGTTTGCTCAGAAAATCAGTTTAATAAGTCATTATACTGCATTCACTGATATCTAAGACTGAGTTTCAACCCACTCTTTTGAAACAATGAAAAGCTACTAATCTAATTTACCGTATTTTTCTTAGCAACCATGCTGATCTACTGTAAAAGTGGAAAACTTGTTATGAATTATTAGTTCTGAGTACACCCATAAGACTGGAAATGAAGTAATATTCATCAAATACTATTTAAATTTTGTATAGCTTTATCACCCTTCTGTACTAAAATATCTGAATAAGTTTTAAAAATCCTCTTCTCTCTGATGTATACTTTAAAAAATATTTAATGCTACTTTAAATGGAATTGAAATAAAAAGGCTGGTCAAGTCTAGATTTCCACCTTTTATTCCAATAGGGTGGTGTTCATCTGCTGTTGCTGTTCGTTTTTTCTCTTTTCTTTGGAAAACTGACTTCTTTTCCTAATTTCAACAACAAAGAAGTCATGCAATGTTACATGTTCAGTAGCATTGTATATTACCATATGTTTTAAATTTAAAACCATAAATTTCTATCCACTGAGTATTGTTATGGCATGCTTACGAAGAGAAAAAGTGTATTTTTTTCTCCTGAATAGTTTCCTTTCTATACGGAAAGATTTTTGACAATTTATGTGTAAGACCACATCTTCTCATCAGAATAAGTAATTTAAACCAGAATAAGCTACTTTTCAAGACACATTAGTAATGTCTAACTTGTAGTCTAAGTTTATAATTACAGGTTTTGAGAGGGACCACAGAGTTTACAAATTCAGTACCACTAACCTATAAGACAATCCGTCAAGCGCAATTTATATACTTTGCATAAGATAAGAAAATACAGTACCAGTGTGTCATTACAGAAAAGTTACCTGTGAGATCTCATGTAGACATCTTTATTCATTATTATTTATTTATTTATTTATTTATGGTAGCACATCAATTAAAGGAGCAATGAGAAGTGACACATGCTTGAGACTTGAATTCTAAAAGTGTGATTGCATCTTGCCTGCTCTGGTGACCAAAGACTTACGAGCCTAAAGCATGCTGCAGTCCTTGAACTGAATTAAGTCAACCAGTGTGGGAACACCATTTGCTGTAGGCAAAGGTTGCCTGTGTTCAGAAGAGACAAGATGCTGTAGTCAGTGGTTCAGAATTTTGATGTCTTTAGACAGAAAAAGAGATGGAGTTGGGGAATCTGGTGAAGGGAGGGGGACCTGGTCTACCTTAAAATATGAATCAAGTTTTGGTGTTTGCTGAGGCAAACATGACCATCACAATCACACTAATATAATTTTTAATTTCTTCTCCAGAGGCTGTTTCAAGACCAGAAAGTAGTACAGTTATGACATGAAAGATTGTTATAAATGAGAAGACAGAGAATTGCAGTAGATTGGACCCATGTGTAAATACAGAAGTGTCATAATTTCACAGCAATGCCAGCATGTGAAATATAGTCAATGTGTATAAGTACCTCTCTGTTTATTTCAATTTAAATAAACCCACTAACACAACCCCCCCCAAAAAAAAACCTACCATACTTGAATATTTAACAGCATGGAAAATACAATGAAATTACTGAAACCCTCATCCATGCCCTATAAGTTGTTAAGGACAAAGTTTTGCCTGGAATTACTCTGACGTGGTAAATTTTTTTCTAATTTGAAGAGCTATAGATTATGAAAACCTACTTTTGTAGAGTTCTATTGAATATTTCCCTTCCTAAAATAATGGGTGCAGTTAGTTGTAGCTGTTTTTTTCTGTTGAATGCATTGGGTTTGACTGGTATTGTGGTAGGTATTTTTCATAGTGTATATAAAATTAGACCAAACTGTGTAAAAGTTTTAAATTTTGGAAAGGTTAAAAAAGCAGCCTTTTTAAGAAATCAGCCAAATCAGGTGTTATCAGGCCTGTAAGGATATAATGTTTTCACTGAAATTCAGATAAAGGGTACAAACCCTCTGTTCAAATTAAGTTGTCTGTCATTATCTTTTTGAAATACTAGTAGTTGTAATTACAATAAACTATTTAACAGAAGGAAAAGTAAACAGGTTTGGGTTCTGAGTTTGGGTTTTTTTCTGTCAGGATATAGGACTCAGACTTAATAAAATACTATGTAGAAAAATAGGTCTAAGCTAGCTCACAACTAAAAACTTATCAGACATCATGGATGTATCAATAATTTTATTTCTTTTTCTAAGACATAATACAAAATAAAAATACACCTACTGTAATTCCACAGCAAAGTTATGTTTTAGTGCTGATGCTCTACATGAAAACAGAACGATCCATAGACATGTTATAAAATCCCTGTGAACATTGCTAACTGCATAGTAGTAGTAACTAATAAATGATATTTTATTGCTGCTGAGGAGCTGGCATTTGCCAACTGCTGCTTTTGAACTAATTGCTGTGATAGCAGATTGCTAAACTTAATTCAAAGATTCAGGTGTAGAACCAGCTGTGTTCAGAGGTAGTGATGGTAAACAAAAAAATTGTGAGGAAGCCTATCCTATCATGTTAATGATAATTTAATGTTAATTTTTGATGCCTTTGCCTAGGCAAATGTGGACATTATTGCTAATTTTAAAGTACTTTCTATTTTCCAACTCTGTGGAGACTATTGGGTTTTTCAGTGCCTTAATAAATATTGGAAAGCTTGTGAAGTGCCAAATCAGGACTGACATGATATTTTTATCACCAAGAAGAAAGAAACTGGAGAAATATTGAGAGAAAATCAGCCTGAGACTAGATGCCCCAGGCAGGAGGGAGCTGCAGTAGCTTTAAGTGAATCTACCCTGAAAATACAAGGAGTTTTAACATTCTACTGGCATGTTGCTGTCCCAGAGGGAGCAGTGGGCTTTGAAAGCAGAATTAGGAAAGCCAGTCTGACAGTTTAAATGCAAGACAAGCTAGGGCCTGAGTCACTGGTTCTGGCCTGCTCATAACAGTGTGAAAATGCTTTAAGTTTACATTTCTGTTCGAGGTCCAAAATTACTGTTATACACATATATTGTCCTTTTACTGATTTTAATGTGATATTGAAATAATGGTGTGTTTGTCCAACAGGCAGACAGACTGGGTAAATTAATACTCAAATATATTCTTTCTCTTGGAGCAGGTATCTGTTTTGAGTAATGAAAGAGCACCTCCCAGAAGGAGCTACAAAAATATGATACTGCTAAAGACACAGTGATCTGTTCTGAGGCAGCAACAAAACTAGACAATCATTCAGACTAGACAATCATTCAGATCATTAATCAGTATTTATAGTTTCAGGGTGGTTGAAATAATAATAAGTATTGAACAAAGAAAAATAATCAGTTTCTTCAGCTTTCTGTTTCACCAGTGTGGGGATGCTGAATAACTTTTTCTGTCCAGAGTGACAGAGACACAAGACTGTCATGTATTGTACCTGCTGCTTCCTTAAAATTACCTTCTTCCTTCCATCAATCCAGTCTTACAAGCAGTGAGCATGTCAGTTTAAATTTGAGAATGTAGGAGTTGTGACTTGAAAAGGTGCAAGAATTAATATTATCTCCTGGAAAATGGGAAGAAAAGTACTCACTTTTTTAAATTAGAAGACAGAACACCTCATCAGCAAGGAATGAAAATCAACTCCAACCATTCAGCTTTCAAAGTTGTGCTTTTTGTAAGGGAGGCTAAATGTTCTGTAATTACAGCTTCTTAGCATTATGACATACAGTGTAAAATCTATGATACGGGAGATGATGAACTGTGATGCTCATCTGCATTAAGTCCTGTAAACTCAGCTGAGCCGCTAGCTAATGTCCACTGAGAGTGCAGAACTGCTTGTCCTGGAATTGCTGGCAACTGTGCTTTAAGAAATCTAGTCTTTGAAAACTGTTCTGTATAACTTCATATCTAAAATAAGACTGTCAATTTATTATGTCTTCTGTGAATCCTAGATATTCTCAGAAAAAAAAAAAAAAAGAGTATAGGAAGGTAAATAAGTTATGAACTTGTGGCAGATGTTAGAAAATACAGAAAAATACCATGTAATCCAGACAGCAACAGTAGATAGAAAGTACTATATAGGACTTTGCAGATAAAGGACTTTATTTACTAGCAGACAAAAATCATAAACTTCAATCTATAAATTTAACAGTGAATTGCAGAAGAGGCAGCCAGTTTATCATAGTTTCTCATAACAATGGCAGCTTTTCCATCCTTGAATATACAAAACTTTACAAAGCCCACAGACATCTACTGACATAACATATAAGGATTCTGAAGATGAGAAGATGGACCTAAAAAAAACCAAAACAAACAAAACATAAGAAATGACTAAATAATCATGAATTTAGAAAACGAGTTTAGACTTTAAGATACAGAGTTCTTAGTGAAACTCAAGGTTAGGCAATTGGAGCAAAAATGTCTTGAGCGGTGCAGGATCAGTGCAGTAATCTGTTTCAGATAATGAAAGAGAAGGAAGTGGCATTAGTGAAAAAAAAAAAAAAGAATTATTATTATTACAGTGGTATCTCAGAAAATACTTGATATCTATGTGTCTGATACTTCAGGTTTTTGCTTAAAGCCATGTCAATATCTTTGGAGAGAAGCTAAGATTGAATTTCACTGTTGTAGTACTCTGAGACATCTCAGCATTTATTTGTTATTTAAGCTTGCTCATGTATTCAGTCAGAGTTACGCAACTAGAATGTTACATTTTCTCCCTCATTTTTCTTTCTCTTTTGTCTAGAAGACTATTTTTTATAGCACCCTTAAATGAATCAAATTAAAAGTAGCTTCTTTACTTGTGGATTAGCACTATTTCTTTCTTTGTGGATCTGGTAGTAAATTTAAAAAAAATGTTACAAGATGCAAACTCCAAATAATCATTGTCCCCAGCAGAGTCAAATATGTAAGCATGCCTTCAGCTTGAACTGTATGTTTAAGTGCTCTACTGGTATGGAGTTATGATGAATTAAATATTTCTCCTTTTTTTTTAAAGGCAAATGTGTAGACTTTAACCAAATGGCTTTGGCTACAAATAAAAATCACTCAGCTTCATGAGTATACATTATGCATTTTTATACAAACTGCAAACTCAGTAACATTTACAATCTGCCCAAAGACTTCCTAATAAATTAGGTCAAATTAATAGTTGATGTTATGCATACTGACATCAGTGAAATTACATTAAAGATTAATTTGGCCCACTGCTTAAAATTCAGTTTTGAACCTCTAGGGTTAGACAATTTGCATTATGAAGAACTGATCTTGTGTTAAGGTTACTTTTGAGTATGCATGTATGTTCTGAAGTCCAATTCAAAGCTCAGATATATAAATAGATGGATTCATCAACTCTGAAAAGGACAAATTATAATAATATTAATGAACCCCACTCCAATACAATGTCTCATTTTCAAACTGGCTGTCACTGATTTTTTGGGCACTCTGTAAAGGCACAGCTTGTTGTGCACATGCCTATAGTGTGAAGAACACGATGGGTGAGGTTCGGTTTGAGATAGAGACTCTGAATTGAACTCTATGGTGATTGTGTGTGAGGGCAGAGCAGTGGATATCATCTACCTTGATGTTAGCATGACCTGTGAAAGCATCCTTGTATCTATGCTAGGTTGTTATGGTATAACTAGGTGGACAACTAGGTGAATGAAAACCTGATTGGATTGTTGTGGTTCCAGTGGAGTGAATGATGGTTCATTCTCTACATGAAGGTCATTTACAAGTGGAGTTTCTCAGGAGTACTTGTACCAGCCCTGTTAGATATCCTCATGAAGGACCTGGAGAATAGTCCCTCTCTGGCATCCTTGTAGCTCCCCTTCAGATGTTAATTACATTGTACTTTGTCCTTATCTCAACCCATTGGTTTTACCTTTCTTTTCTGATTCTCTTCCCCATCCCACCAGAAGGAGGGGAGGAAGTGAGTGAGTGGCTGCATGGTACTTGGTTGCCACCTGGGCTTAAACCATGACAGTCACCTGTATATTGAGGGAACTGATTATTGTCCTCTACTAAGCAGAGACAATATGTGGAATAATGCGCCCAGTTTTGGTCTCCCCCAGTACAGGAAAGTTGTCTACAAATTGGGGTGAGATCAGAGAATGGCCACCAAGCTAGTGGAGGGCAAGATCACTTACCTCAGGAGGAAAGACTGACAAGCTGGGAGAGATGCACTAGTTCAGCCTGGAAGACACTTGTCTAAGTATGGAGTAGATATGGAGTACCCGAATCAGAAGACCATATGTAGACAGTGCTATTTGAGGGTAAGCTGTTTGAGACATCTGTGTGGCTAATGACATAGGAACTAGAGAAAACTTATGTCCTTCTGGAGCAGCAGTTAGAAGCTAGCCAAGGTATTACTGGATATCTATGATGGATCTAAGAGCTTATGTTTGAGCAACTGGTTGCTAGAACAGTGTCTAATAGGTAGTAATAGCACCCCTAGTGACTAATTGGTAGTAATAAGCAGACATAAAAGTATCAATGATGAAATAGGGTAAATTGGTAGGTTAGCTGAGACACAGTGGTAAGCTAACCAGTACTTATTATGTTTTAATTCATGCGCAGTGCTGCTCAAAATGTGTAACTGCGGTCATCTAGGAAAAATGTAAAAGGGAAATAAAGACCACTAGGTGGATATGCAACTTACAAATAGTTCAATGTACTATTAATAGTAATTTATTAACAAGAAAATTTAAGAACTGAAAAAGAACAAGAATTTAGGGGATGTTTAGCCCAAAGAGCTTTTATTTCACAAAGCCATAGGCACCTGAAAAAGAAATCTAATAAGGAGGTTTCTCAGCTATAACTGTAAAGTTGTTAACTAAAAAATTAATTGCCTTTGTGCTACCATAAAGAAACTATAGGTCATTGTGAAGCCAGGTTTTGAATGTAACTTCTCATCATGCACCTCAGATTTTCCTGCTGTGACCTTTTGTTCAATGTGCCGTAAGAATTTTGGAGGAACACTGAACATGTACAGAGAATTAGTGAGGAGATGATGGCTAGCAAGTGTGAAACAAATTATAAACTATTAATTCATAAATCACATTTCCTGTGAACTAGATTTTCATGCACTTTTATATCTTTGAAAAGTTTTGGTACACAATTTAATAAACACATTTATACTCTGAAAGCAACAACAATATTTTTTCATCAGAGGACACAGTGTATGCGAAAATTAAATGTCTGATATTCAAACTTCTATACTAAAGTTCCAGATGCATTATTCTTGGTATGTCAGTAATGCCTACAAACCCAAAGAAATGTCTACAAGCCCAAAGGTATAGACATTGAATAAACACTTTTAAAGTCACACTCTAATTCTTCCAGCTTAAGGAAAAAAAAATATCAAGAGACGAGTACAGCATTGTTCCTCTTTTCTCAGTGCAAGCACTGGTGCAGAAATCTGATGGTTTCTTTAAGAGTTTTGAATTTAGCTCTAGCTATATATAAAGTCTCTCACACGTCCATAATGTCTTTCACCTTTTTTGCTGATCTTCTTAGCTGATCTAGGATTTCTGATACCATTTCAATTCTTTTGCTTCTTGCTAGCTCTCAGGTTTACCAGCTGTCAGCTCTGGAACAGTAGATCTCATTAGAAAAGTTGCCATTCAAGGGGAGTATTAAAGAATGTGTTACCTGAACTGCCTCAATTCTGCGAACCTTGCTGTTTCTCAGGGTTATGGTCTTGGTTAACTTTAAATCTCTTACGAAGTAAAACTCATCTTCCAGAAAATTTCCCAGATTCCTGTACAAAATTGTATTGTTATTTTACCATAGTATTTATAAAAGGTTTAGATATTAGCAAATGGGGCCATAATTTTTGGCTCATGTGAAATAGTACCATATCTGTTAAAAAAAATTCCTGCAGCAATTCCTAGAAGATACATTACATTTTTGAGTCCTAAGTATAATGGAGAGCAGAATTTGAATACTAAATAAATTACTGAGCTTCAATAAACTTGGATAAATATTTACAGATAAAAATAATTCAAGAAAAGTAGAAAAACCCTATTACAATAATTATGAAGTTTTAAATTTTATTTTGATTAAGTTCAGGTAAATATTTCTTTCTTTAAATGGAATGCTAAAAAATACTAAGATATAATGAGAATCATATTTAGTGGAATAAGGAAATAGTCAATGGGGAAAAATAATTTTTGGAGGTATGCAGTGCAAAACCATGCTTGAACTAAACAACTTTCCTTCATCAAATAGCTAGAAACACCCAGATTTTGCATAGCACTATTAATATTTTTCTCACATAGGCCTTCTATCATGTCTGTAACAATTTTCAAATTAAATTCAAACTAGGAGGGCTATTGGGCCTTAAGTGTGTTTATCTAACAGGAGGAGTTTGAGGACAGGACACATGATCTGTATACTACAAGAGGAAAAAATATGTCAATTTTCCACAGTGGGGCAAAAGAATGCATAGATGGCATCACCTGTGTCTTCATGACTTTCAGAGCCAGAGTAATTCTTTTAGAAAATCATGGTTCTTCAAACCGCTCACCAGACTTCGGGCATATTTAAATATTGTTGCCTATGTAATTAGATGGTTTGAATTGAAGTTTTAGATTAAATTAAAAGCAATACATAGATTAAGGTGTTTTCTTAGATAAGATGATATGAAATAGTGTGGGCAGAAGAGTGGCAGTGAGTTATGGGTACAGCCTCTTAACATAATAGCATTTATTGTAAACTGGATATTTAGAAACAGTCTGAGGGACTGAATGTTACTGGAATCTGTCCTGGAATGAACCAATGAAAGCTTTCATGGCAAAGCTAATCACAGAGCAATTGTGCATGTGTGTGAAATTTTGTGTTGCCTATTTCTTAGATCAAAACACACCTTAATATCTGCATTATTTGTTCAAAATTTAATTTGCATCTGACTGTAAGAAAACATATACAACAGGACACAGAAATAAAAAGGTCATTCAATAATGCACATGGTCTGCAGAGCACATTCCATGTAGGTGTATTGCAGAAAATGTGGGGTAAAAAAAATCCCTCTTGTGTTTTCAAAGTCAATCCCATTATGTTGAAGCCAATTCAAAAATCTTTATTCCTCCCTTTGATATCCTCCAATCATTGCTAAATTGTTGTCACTGAAAACAATTCCTCATGTATATGGTGTCAGTTTTCTGAATTGCAGTTACCTATGACACACAAAGTGGAGTGTATATACAAATATAACGCTATACCCACTCTGCAAAAAAAAAAAAAAGGATTAATTGTGAAGACATAAAATTTATTTCTAACATACTAATTTGTCATGAAAATAATCAGAATTTATAAAATTTATCTTTGCTACTCTTAAGCAAAGGGATCTTCAGAAGCATGATGCAAATAGATAATTTCATAAGCCATTCGCAGAAGTCATTCATATTGCTTCTGGAAGGGCATCATGTTTAGTTCTCTGGCCTACAGACCGTACTACACCTTTAAGTGATTGATGAGGTTTAGTAGAAACTGATTCAAACACAAATGTGCAGAATTTTCAGTGGTATCTGATTTTATCAGCTCAATTTTGCTAAAGGAATTACTTTATTCAAAGAAATTAGGCACAGACATAAAGGTCTGTGAGACAGAGGGTTTGGGGAGATTTGTAGTGGACGAACATTAAAACTGCAGTCAACACTAACCCTAGCATCAGCAAATGAGTCAAAGACATAAGTAATATGTTAATTTTGTTTTCTACTCCATATACTATTTATGCCTGTGTTCGTATGTATCAAAGCAATTTCACATCTCTGAAAAACCTTTTCTGCAATCAAAACATTTTCTTAAAAAGGCATCTGTAATATTTACAGTACAAACATTTCTGATAATGAGATTCTGAAACAGGAGAGATGAGGGCTAAAGTATAATTGCTTTTTTGACTCCAGAGACTCTTGGATAAATTTTAACGTCTGGCACCATACTATATCCTGAAAGACCTACAAGCTTCATGGGAGAAGCTCTGTCATGATTCTGTAAGTTCAGGTCATGCTTTTCATATCTGGCTTATTTTTGATGACTGCTATTTCTGTTACAGTGAGGTACCTTTTAACTTGTTTACTTTAGACAAATTCCTGTGCTACCCTAAAAATAGTTGCATTCAAAGGTAGATATCCTTTTCTTGCATCCTGTAAATAGAAAATACACAGCTTGCCTTGCTAGGAAGATTAATGCTTAAAAATTATCTTCATAATGCCTAATAATCTTTCCTCTGAACCTACCATCCTGAGAGTGGTCTATTACTTTCAGATAAGTGATCTCTTAAATTAGGTGCTTATTCTTACATAACTGTTACAGATACATTAGCTGGTTAAGGTAACCTTGGAAGATACGTCTTACTGGCACCTTGCAAGTTATGTTATGTATCTTTTTCTCCTTTTAAGATTCAATCATCTGTGTCCAAGAGGTCACCAACTATTACCTCTTCCCTTCATATTAAAGGGTATAGTATTAATATCCTAATATACAAAAAGTGTTATGCCTCTACAGTTATGAGATTAATTAATTTTTGTTTAGTTTTATAGTCGTTTGCCTATAATCTCACTGTTCTCAGTTATGCTCTGGTAATGCATTACCTTGGTATAAACCTCTGATTAGTCTAAACCTCAGTAAAATGCAAAAATTAACCTGTAATAGAAATGAGTTTTCTCTGAGTCATGCAGAACCAAATGGTCCTTCATGAGGGGACAGGTTTATCTTACAGCAGAATAAAATAACTATTCTAGTACTAATATTTCAAGATAGGAAAATTCTGCTATTCGCAGTCACTTCTTTTTCAGCTCCTGCAACTTTTTGAAGGAATTTCCTCCTCCAATTCCCCTTTTTTTCACTCGCTCTCACACTCCTATTCCTTGAACCCTTCTTCCAACGAGAACTCCTTGGTGACTGCTATGAGTTAATGCTTTGGAAAATGCAACACTTACTTACAAACATATCTCAAAATCACAGATCTTGTGCGCTAAGCATAACTGTTTTGTTATGAAACAAAAAGATTTTTTGTGTGGTTTTTTTTTTTTAAATGCAATGAAAAAAAAGTCAAATAAGTCCAGTTCCTGTCTTTCATATTCACATGGGACACCCTTCCCTCTCCCAGGATCAAATGCTGTAATTCCCTGATGAAAAGAGGGTGTGGGAGCTGGTGTCATTTAAATATTTTATTCCTTACATGTCCTAACTCTTTCTCATGAATTGTGGGTAGGAAGTGGGTAGGAACTATAAGGCTCCTTAGACAACACTATGATAGCTATGAATATATTTCTTTAGGATTTGAACTTATTTAACTTTTTGCAATGAGTTACAGAACAAAACGTCCTGTAGAAGTGCCTGTACCTGTTGGCATCCTAATTAATGAATAAAAATTAAATAAATGCAGCACTAATTGTTAAAAAAACCCAAACCCAAACCCTTAACCAGTAGAGATCTACATGAAAATAAGCAATGATATAAGTAAACATATTTTTCTGTCTGCAAATAAATAAGGAATGCCATGGGAGTGGGAGTGATGGGGACATAGAAATGTATGCAGACTTCTAACAGACAGAAAGGATGATACTGAAGGCTACAGAATTATTTCAGATGTGTAGCAGTGAAATTTTAACAGACTATCTCAAAGTAACTATTTTTTATCAACAACCTTTATTTACTGTTATTTCTTGCATGTTTCATTATAGTTTTGGAATTTTTGTAATGTTTACAGATTGCTTTACAGCAAGAAAGCAACAGGCTAAGAAAATGTGGGCTGTTCAGCCTGGAGAAAAGGAGTCTGCATGGAGACCTCATAGCAAACTTCCAATATCTGAAGGGGGCCTACAAGGATGCTGGGAAGGGGCTCCTCATCAGGGACTGTAGTGATAGGACAAGGGGTAATGAGTACAAACTTAAACAGAAGAGATTTGGGTTATATATAAGGAAGAAGTTCTTTACTCCAAAGGTGATGAGTCACTGAAACAGGTTGCCCAAGGAAGCTGTGAATGCTCCATCCCTGGCAGTGTTCAAGGCCAGGTTGGATGGGGCCTCGAGCAACGTGGTCTAGTGGGAGGTGTCCCTGCCCACGGCAGGGAGGTTGGAACTAGATGAGCTTAAGGTCCTTTCCAACCCTAATCATTCTATGATTCTAAGAACAGGTAGAATTTTACCATTTTAGAGTTACTGAAGAGTGTTAGATGGTGGCAATTACTGCTCTTGCTATTCTTATTCCACTCCAGCATTTGTTAATAAAAAAGCTGAATAACAAGTATTTAATGGTGTTATCAAATACAAAGCAGGCATTAATGAGACAGGACACCTGACCCAAACTAGCCAAAGGGGTATTCCACAACACAGCACATCATGCCCAGTATATAAACTGGGTGGAGTTACCTGGAAGGGGCAGATTGCTGTTCAGTTTGGGCTGAGTATCAGTCAGCGGGTGGTGAGCAATTGTATTATGCATCACTGCTGTTCATTGTTTTTTCCCCTCCGCTTTAGTTTTATTTCTCCTTCCTTGTTATTATACTTTACTTTAATTATTAAACTGTTCTTATCGCAACCTGTGGAGTTTGCATTCTTTTGATTCTCCTCCCCATCCTGCCTGGAGAGGGAGAAAAGGGGAGTGAGTAAGCGGCTGTGTGGTACTCGCTGGCTGGGGTTAAACCACAGCGATTGGTTTAGATGTACCAGACAGTTTTTTGAGAATCTGAAATTATGTCAAACTGAGATTTGAAAACATTAGCACGTAGGAATTCAAATTTCACCCTCTTTCCTCCCTACTTTCACTTGTCTAAATCCTCATAATCACAGGAAATGATGAAAGAAAAATGCATTAAGACAGAAGGAACATAAAACAATCCTACAAATCACAAAGTGCTAAATGTTTTCTTACAGTCCATAAGAAATATAAGAAATACATTGCAAACCACAACAACATCAAATATAGAACAGGAGGAATCAAGACCAATGTTGATATCCTATGTCTTTGCTTTAACGGGAAATCAATTTATATAAATATGTAAATGACCCTCCATTAATTTCATATATATATGATATATTTTATATATATGTATACATATATATAAAAATATATATTCAGGTATGCAAGAAAGGCTGAAGAACCCCAGCTCCTTCAACTTTTATTCATAAGAGAGGCATTCTCTCCTCCTGTTCATTTTTGTGGCCCTCCTCTGGATCTGCTCCAACAGGTCCACATCTTTCCTCTGCTGAGGACTATAAAGCTGGAAACAGCACTCCAGGTGGGGTCTCATGAGAGTGGAATAGAAGGGCAGAATCACACCCCTCCACCTGCTTTTGATGCAGCCCAGATAGCGTTTTAACAAATGCTATCTTAAAGCAATGATATTAATTGTCCCCAGAATTCTGCATATAGGCTTATCTGAAAATCTACTTTACGTTTGTAAATACTTTTTTTTTAATTCTGTCTGGAAATATGTTCATAATCAATTTATAGCTATTTACTTTACACCAGCATTCTTTCAATTTAATTAGTTCTTCCCCATCTCTTCCATAGCCCCAAATTCTTAACAGAATTAAATGATTCTATGATTCTATGACTCTTCATGTAAACAAGTCATTTAACCTCTTTTCATAAGCTTGGTTTTCCATTATTGTAATTATTTTGGCATTTCATTGAACCTGTTTCAATTCAAATTCATTAATGTAGGCAACCAAAACTGTACATTACATTCTGCATGAGGTCTTAGTGTTATGCAATATAGTAGTGCTGTTTTTTTCCAGTCTGTCTTTTCTGTTTCTTCCAGAAGTGTGATGCTTTTTTAAAAAGTTTGGTACACTAACAGCTCAAAATCATCTGTAGGATTTAAGATAAGAAAAGAAGTGGTAGTCTTAAACTGAAGCAAAGGAGACCTAGGTTTGCTTAAATGAAAACACTCTAATGCAAAATCAGAGTAAATAGTTTAAGGAGGCTGTGGAAGAGAAGAATGTCAAGAACAGCTTAGATGAATATCTGTCAGGAATGCTTTCAGTTTAATTCACCTGTCTCTTAGTGGGAGAACAAATTACATGACCTCTTAAAGACCGTTTCATTATTATGGCTCTGTAATAAAATATATTTCTATACCATCTCAGTAACTGTTTATGAATCATGTGTTTTATTATTTACAGCAGCAAATACTGTTCCTTATTTTGAAGTAAATTCTACTGCAAATTACTCTTCTCTATACTTGAGAAACTGGGGTGAAATTATCTGCACTTAGTTTGAAAGATGTACTGTACTGTGACATGTGCCCACAACTGTACTTTTCAGTTACAAATATGATAATAAGACTCCCGACTTTATGGGATTTTTCTATCCATACATCTCTTAGTTAACATGTAATTTCTCTAGCATTTTTAATAGATGTGACCTGATGAGGGAGACAATCCCTTCCTTTGATCTATAAGCTCTGCCTGTTTAAGTAGCTGCAAAGCTGCTCAGGTACACCACGGTAGATGTTCCTACCACCAGCATTGAGCCTTTTCCACAAAGCTGCTACATTCCTCCAGCCTCTCTGGGTTGTCTGAATGGCACCTCTACCTCAAGCATATCAACTGAACACCTCAGGTTGATGTCATCTGCAAACTTGAGGAACATGCTCTCTCTCCATTACCTCCTCTTGGTTTTGATGAAGACTTTAAACATAAGAGGGCCCAGCATAGACTCCTGTGGAACGATTCTAGTTAGAAGCATCTTCGTAGAATATAACCCATTACCGTCTGGGTCCAGGCATCAAAATACATTTTGCTCATGTAATTGTTAACTCATCCACTGTAACAGCCTAACTTGTCCGCAGAAATGTTAGAGAGAGTGTCAAAACCATTGCTGAAGTCAGGGTCTTGGATGTGCACTCCTCTCTCCCCATCCACATATCCAATCATTTTATTATAGAAGGAAATCAAATTGGTCATGCACAATACACCTTTGATAAATCCATACTGACTGTTCCCAGTTCCCTTCTTCTGTTTCTGGGGCTTCAAGGATACTGACTCCATCATTATTTCAGGAAAGTGAGACTGGCTGGTCTTTAGTTGGCCAGACTGACCTTCTGGTCTCTTTTAAAGTTGACTATGACATTTGCTTTGTTCTGTTTGGAAGAAATGTCTTCCAATCTCCACAATTTGTCAAAGTTAATGGAAGGTGGTCTTGAAATGACTTTGGCCATCTCTGACTTGGGTGCAGTCTGTCATGTCCTTTAGACTTTCAATTAATCCACGACTTGATCCTCATCCACTGCTGCTGTCTTTCTTTCTTGAACCTGCCTCCAGGCACAGATTTCATTTAACTATTCCTATTTTGTTAATTAGAATTTTTTTTTCAACAGAACATTTGCAGTCATGAAGGGTACTCATTACCAAAATACTTGATCCAGCACAGGACTCCTAGCTTGAAAGCTCCCCCAGATATTTAATTTTAGTCACCAAAGCATGCTCTTCAATATGCTCTGAAGTGTCTTATTCACAAGATTAGAAGTTTTTTCTTGCTTATTAATCCCTCTGCTTCAGGAGGAAGCGTTACATAGCAGCATTTCATAGCCTGATGACCACAGCTGTCAATTTGGTCCATTAGATTCTTACAGCCTTAGTTAAGTATCTGGGACCTCTAATTTCTGTCTCGGTTTTCCAAGCCCCTGGCTATTTTTCTAAAAGTGTTTTGATAGCAACTGAGGCTCCAATTGGGTGATGAAGTAATTCTCATTAGTTGTCTCTATTCTCAGTGAAAGAGAGGGATATATGATATAAGAGGATTTTGTGGTACCAAAACCCCCTTAACGTAAGTTCCATATACTGTTGGGAAGAAAGGAGGGACATAACTTAAATGAATGGGATGTATTTTGACTGTCTGGGAAATTTTGAGATTAAGTTACGTGGATTTCTTCCTGTCAAGGCAGCAAATAGAATTTAATTGACACACTGCCAGGATTAGACATGTCTTACTACTATTTGCTGTGTTCACTTGTTTTATTCCCTTGCTTTTACTTGTAGATTTTTGAGTATTGGCTCATGATATTCTTTTTGTTAGAGCTGAAGTTGAAAAGGCTTTGAACTTCTGTGGTTGTTCAGCCTGGAGAAGAGAAGGCTCCAGGGAAACCTACCAGCCTTCCACTACCTAAAGGCGAACTACAAGAAAGCATTGGAGAGGCACTTTTTACAAGGGCATGTAGTAATAGGACAAGGGGCAATGGCTTTAAACTGCCAGAGCGGAGATTTATATTAGATATCAAGAGAAAGTTCTTTATTGTCAGCGTGGAAAGGCACTGGAACAGAGGTTGTGGATGCCCCAGTGTTCAAGGCGAGTTTGTATGGGGCTTTGAGCAACCTGGTCTACTGTGAGGCGTCCCTGCCCATGGCAGGGTGGTTGGAACTTGATGATCTCTAAGGTCCCTTCCAATCCAAACCACTATGATTCTATGATATAATCATCTTATGACTCATTCAGTAGCGCACCTTTATGACTTGTTTCTTCATAAGTGTTTCTTCATGAGTGTTTCTCTTAAATTCTTTTTAAACTGTACTGTGCTGAGAAAACATTTTATTGCTGTTAATATTCTCTGCTAGTTTTAACTCCTTAGGTTCTCTGAATTTGTACCTTATATGCTTTTATCGTTCTTTCCAAGAGCATTTTGTCATGTGTCTGTTTTCATTTTCTGTTATTGACTTTTGCTTTTCAGATTGTTAAAGAATTTTTCATTCAACTACATTGGTTTCTGGCCTCCTAATCTTACCTTTCCTTTGTATGCGGATAGTTTACCTCAAAGCCTTCGGTATCATCTTTTTTAGAATTATCACCTCTTCTACACCTTTTCCTTTAGATTATTTTCTTCACAAACAAGTTCTCAGGCTTAAGTTCACTTTCCTGAAGTTCAAGAAATGTTTTTTCTTTACTTTCTTCAGAATGGTGAATTTTTAAATCCCTTTTGCTTACTTTACTCTCTGCCATCAAATTTTAAATTATTATGCAGAATTAACTAAAAAACTTCTGAGTTGATTCTTGTACTTTTTTCAACTAAAATATAATCCCCAACATATTACAAGAACTCAATTGATACTTTCAGTCCTGTGAAGATACTTTTTTAACATGTATCAGATATATCCAAACTGGATTGCTTTTCAGTCCTTTACTGGTGCTTTTCTTCTGCCAAATTTGACTTCAAAATTTTCATTTGAACTCCAAAATTTTCCTAATGAACTTCCTGGCTTGTTCAAAACCAGGAATCTAGGCAGCTGTGTTCTCATTTCTACCACTGATATTTTCCCTATAGTTCTTGGTGCATTTTCTGGGTTTCTATTTCTTTCACCTCCATGCTGGGCCAGTTTATACTAGACTCTTGCTACATACTGAGTTTTAATTTCAGTACTGTGCCTTTGTGCATGTGAACACAATAAGTGTCCCATGGATTAGAAAGTAACAGAAGGAGATGGTAATTCAGGGGAGCATGTAAGCCTGCACACTTTCCTTTGTCCATCTCCTTTTAAATTATCTACAGCTGTTGGATCAGGGATTCTAAAAGGTATTATACCTTTATCATCTGTTCATGGACTTGTTAATCAACCTGCTGATATTACCACAGCCTCCTGTGGTAATAAATTCTGCAAGTTCACTATCCACTGGGAAGAAAAAACTCTTTCTTGTGTTTGTCTTGAACTGATCTCTCACAAGTTTCAGTAAGTGCAGTAAGTTCCAGTATTGTGTGTTTTGATATATTATGGTTCTTCATTCTTCTTATCTACCACCTTCTTGTTCTTTGTAAGTCTTGAACGTTCAACCTTCAAATCTAAGAAGATAAAATATTTTTTTCTGTCTTGTAACGTGGTACCTTCATCCCCATGTTTGCTGCTCTCCTCTTTACCTTTTACAAACTCTACCACATTTCATTCCTTTTGAGATGCATAGAACAAACCTGTACACAGTACTAAGAAACCAGTCTAACAACCTTTTCATAGTGATAAATGGAGGTCCTCTCTTTTGTTGTCTCTTTCTAATGGTACTCCACATTTTGCTACCTTTCTTTGCTGGCATGCACATTAAGACAATGAGTTCAAAGAACCTTAGGATCGCTCACCTGAGCTGTAACTACCTGAGCATAGCTGACAGAAACTACACTTTGTAGTAGTAACATATGTCAGTTTTGCATTACAAGAAAAAACTATTCAAGGGAAAAAAAGCTTAACATTAATTTATTAACAGAGTTTAAGTAATCTCTTTTAAAGTTTATTAGAACTTCTGAACAACTGGAGTTGCTGCTTTAGAGTTGTATTTCCTGGTGCATTCCAGAGACTACATATGTTGACTTGTTTGCTTATGCCTAATTTTAAGCGAGGGGGAAACATCCAGACATATGTAAGTCTAATGGTAAGAGAAGATGGGCACTGGGAAATGTTGAAGTGTCTGAACACGCATTCTTGTAACTGTGTAAGTGTTTGATGGTCATATAAGAATAGTTTAAGGCTTACAAGGATTATTAAAACTATTAAAACTTTAATGAAATGAGTCTGGAAAAATCATGCATCATTAAGGACATGTATCATATGGTGTGCATATGAGATCCTTGCTGAGTGGCAAGCTAGATATGAAATACAAGCTAGATATGAAATACAAAGTGTTCCAGAAAGAAAAATGGGACAAAAGCCAGGCAAAATGTGAGGTAAAGAGAGAAAAGGACCCTTCTGCTTTAATATCTTCAAAATAACATGTGGAAGATGGGTACTTTGTCAAAGAAATGTATACTTCCAATAGATTCATTCTCTGATAATCTAATGTTTTGAGGTAAAAAGGAGTTTGTGTTTACTGATTTCTATGATATTGGAGAATTGTGACCAGTTCAACTAAAAGAAAAAGTTATGGAATATTATTATAGTGAGTATGTTTACTTTCTTTTTTTTTTCCCAAAAAAAACCTAAATTCACAATAAATACAGTAAAAAAGTAATATTTGCTTTTATAAACATGCAGAAAATGTTCACAAGAACAAAATCTATACAGAACATTTTTCCACCTGGAAAACCTTTCAATAAAACTTTTAATGAAGAAAAATGCTCACTAGTTCTAGCATAGGGGCTAGAGGGACGGTGGCAGATTTAAACCGGCCATCGTCGGTCACTAACGGTCATTTCCCGAGGTGAGCAGCTCCAGAGAGGAGCCTTCAGCACCGAAGCGAGGCGAAACCCCGCGTCCAGGAGCTTCAATTCTGGGCGGCGAGAACCACCGAGGGAGCCTCAAGCTCTCGACACGTCTTGCCCAGCAACCGGCAGCTCCGCTGAGGAGAGCAGGGACTCACAGGGGACGGTGCCAGGGGGGACGGCCCTGCCCTGAGCGGCGAAAACCCGCCCCAGGGAGGGCGGGAACAGGGCGTGGGGCGGCGGTTGGCGCCGGCAGGGTGAGGAGGCAGCGGGCGGGGTTGGGAGTGCTCGCCTCAGGGCCAGAGCCCGGTCTGGGAGGTGTGCTGTGGCTGCCCCGGCGGTGGCCAGCGTAGGCACCCAGACAGAGCCGATGAGAGGGGAGGCTGCAGCGCAGAACTCGGAGTGTAGAGAGCGCCTGCACCGGTCTTGTGAGACGAGGGTGCGCAATGGGCAGGGCTGCGCTCTGTGCTCCCTGGTGGAGGTCCTCCTGCAGCAGGGGCTGAGCTGCGGGAAGCTGTCAATAGGCTGAAAGATGCCACGGAAGCTGCGAGGGACCAACACAAAAAGGAGGCAGAGGAGAATTAAAAGCAAGAGGCGTCCTCCAAAACCTGACGTCTCCACCCAGAACCCGTTTGCAGTTCTGCAGGGGGCTAACAAGGAAACACACACCTCGCCACATGAACAACCGGCTGATGCACCAGGAAAGAGGATCACTACTGGTGCCGCCTGGAAAAAGTGGCGGGTCATAGCAGTGGGTGACTACTTTGAAGAGCATGGAGGCACCCATCTGTCGGGCTGACCCAGCCTCGAGGGAGGTGTGTTGCCTACCAGGGGCTCAGATCAGGGATGTTGCAGAGAGGCCGCCTGCTGTAGTAAGTCCCACTGCTTATTACCCACTTATGGTCCATGTGGGTGCTAGCGATATAGATAGCAATAGCCTGGAGAATGTTGAGTGACTACAGAGCCGGGGAGAGGTGGTTAAGCGACTGTGGAGCTCAAATGTGTTTTTCATCAATCCTCCAGGTCAAAATGGAGGGCCTTGTAAAGACCAGGAGGATTTGACAGGTTAATGAATGGTTATAACGGTGGTGTCATCGTCAGGGGTTTGGGTATTTAAAAGATGGGGCTCAATTTGGGAGGCCAGGTCTACTGGAGGCTGGTGGATCTGGTCTAAGGAAGAAGAGTGGTTTTGGTAGGAGGCTTGCCAGACTGGTCAAGGAAGCCCTTGTGATTTTTGTGGGAGTCTGGAGTCATGTTCCCCATGTAAGAATCTCAGCATCCCTTTGGAAAGGTCAGTTTAACTTGATTCCTTCCTGGCTGTGTAGGAAAAAAAGCATGAAAGTCAGATCCTGACAGCTCAAAACACTGAAAGCAAAGAGAAGAACCTCACATTCACAGCAGCAAAAATAGAATGATCCCATAGCCCATACTACATCATATATATGGCTTTTATTTAGTTCCTTTTTATCAGCTATTTTGTTTGCTGTTCATGAAGGGAAAAGCAGCCTCCAATGCATCCTACTTTAAGAAGTGTGTCCTGAGAAAAGCTGAATAGATCAAGAATAGGGGCACAAGAAGACGGAAGGGCAAACAGTTCTGGGAGGAAGGTAAGGGAGGAGAGGGAAGAAAGAGAAGGGCATAGGAGCAAGGACAAGCTGGAAGAAATGTCAGGAAGGAGACAGAGAAGACCTAAGGGCACATTTACTCCACACAGTGAAAGAACTAGCTGGGTTGCAGTACACACTGTAGGTATTCTAGCTCAGCAATCCATCTCATTGCTACCCTACCTGCTCAGTGGTGCTGTAGTGTGCTCTGGAGGTGTAGCCTGAATTGTATTGGCCTTGCAAAGAAAAATAAAGACATCTGGGAAGATGCAGGCGGTGAGAGGAGACTGAAGGAAGGCATTTAAACCCAGGGAGAAGATAATAGCTGGCTGAGCAGATGAGATACATGGATTTTATGGCTGGTTTCAGCTAGATTATGGGGAACAAGAGAGAGGCTTGGAAGCTCATTAGGTTTTTTTCTTCCTGTATTTTGTTATGGATGGGCCACCCAGGGATAAAGTGAGATACTCACATGTTCTGACCAATGGAACTCTTTAATTAAACAGAGGGTTGCTTCACTATGGTGCTGTGCAAACTTCAGTTCCAATCATCAAAGCTGCTTCTGTTCCTGTGCTACAGCAAATGCCCTTGTAGCTTCTTAAGGCTCAGAGCAGCACCAGCGCAGTTCTCATGCAGAGCATGTGACTCCTTGTGCCTTGCATGGGATCAAAGTTGTGTCAAAAGCCCTGTGCTGATGGGAAATCCTCTTCATAATTCACATTTATATAACAGCTCCTTTACTGGCCAAACACATGTTTACATTCCTCCAGTCTGCTCAGAAAGAGACAGTGCTGGCCAGAGGTTTCTGCAAGAACACTGGAATTAGGTCTTTGTTTTCAGTTATGCTCCATCTACCCATGAGATGTTTAGCAAGCCTCTGAGGGGACAAATGGTCCCACACTTCCCTTTGTTTACCAACGAACCTGGATGCATCCTGCTTTTACTGAGAGTACGTATCAGAAGTGACAGGGAGCCTGTGGGGTGACTGAGCCATCCCACCTCCTCACACTGATGGGATATGGGTTGGGGTAGAAAAGAGATCAAAGGATCTTTAAGGAAGGAAGTCCAACAAATGTGTCTTACCTAAAGAGGTTACAGCTCTTCGGAGTGTGTTGCAAAGTGAATCAATGACTTGGGGAAAGGCAAGATTTCTGCCTCCCCCTCTAGTCTTAGGGACCTTTCTTGTCTTTCTGCCTCCTGTCCTGGTGTTTATTGTCTTTAAAATGAATCACAGAATCACAGAATCCCAGGTTGGAAGGGACACAAGGATCATCTGGTCCAATCTTTCTCGGTAAACACGACCTAGACTTGATGTCCCAGCACACTGTGCAGCTGAACCTAAAAATTGTCCAACACTGGGGAATCCACCACTTCCCTTGGAGATTATTCCAATGGCTGATTGTTTTCTTTGGGAAAATTTTGCTCTTGTGTCCAGTCAGAATCTCTGCAGGAGTAACTTGTACCCATTACCCTTCATCTTTTCCATGTGACTCCTTGTAAAAAGGGAGTGGGCTATAAAGTGGATGGGCTATAATAACCACCCCCCATCAGATACATCTTATAGACAGTCTAATGTGTATAATCATCACAGTTTCAAAAGATGGAAGCTGATACAGGAGTAAGATGTGGTCCAGTCTGCTTTTGAGTAACTCCTCTTCTGATTGCAAGTTCCCCTTCAGCCTGGCTCAGAGCCCTGGAACCATCTAAATGATTGAATTTTGGCTATAATCACAACCTCACTCAGGGCTGCTACAAACCTCATGAAGGGTCAGAAACCCAAATTTGGAAACTATTGCCTAAGAGTGCTCATGCTGTCCTGTGGTTTCTGAAGGGCAGTTTTTTAAGAGGCAAACACTCTGTGCAACGATGATCTGTCCTTTCTAGGAAACAAAATGATCTAGATTAGAGAAACACCAAGAGGTATGTTCTGTGGTGCAATTTGGTAAAGTTGTTTGAGTTACTGTTTCTTCCAAAGCTGGGAAATGTCACATCTGGGAATGAAGCAATCCTCATAATTAAGTTCTGAGCAAGAAAACAGCATTTCTAAAGACAGAAAAGGCCAGTAAATGTAAATTTGGTAGCCAACTACACATAGCTGTCCGGTACAAGGGCCACTGTTGCTCCCAAACTTGGCTGTCTACAGAGAAGTCGATGAAAGCAGCTGCCACATGCACTAATTTATTGAATATCCTTCACAACCTTCCTGTCAGGAATTCAAATTGCAATTTAAAGCAGTAAAACATTGCAGGGAGGGTAGAGATGCTCCTCCTCAAGGAATTCCTCTGGATTCAGTTCTCACTGTTTCAGGAAGAACCAGGTTTACATGTGTGTAATAGGACTGGTTTGAAGCCCACCTCTGATTTCTTCAGAGGCTTTCTTATGGACTTTTCAGACATTTCTCATGATTCCTGAGATCTTTGCTTAAGGGTGTGAGCTTGGGCATGACAGAATTCTGACCTTAGATTTGCACAAGAAAGTATCTGCCTAGTAAGACACTGCAGTTCCATCATGATTAAGCTAGGTTAGATGTTGTAAGCACTAATAAGATGTTTACTTGGCAGATGTTCCTGTTTCATAAACAATTTACCCCATGTTAATATTACACCTCTAATCTCATTGAAACCCGTCTTGTGCAATGGGGCACATACATAGAAATTAAAAAGTGGTGGCTTTTAGTATCTTAACATTTGAACATGCTCACTCAAGTTGAAACACTTTGCAATTCTATTTGCGATGGAAGACTGGATCTCCAAATCTACAAAACTATTCCTAGGAGATGATGTTACTCTGTGTTAGTGAGAATGCCAGGGCCTGTCAAAAGAAGCTTATTGATTTCAATGTATAAGTAGTTTTCCTCAAGATCTTCATGTCACTGATTATCACTTTCTCTAGATTTTCTTTCTTTCAGTAGTCCACATCTTTAAAACTGTGCTCTTCTGTTCTGTCCAACTCTGTGGACTGATCTCTGCTAAACCACCATATTTGATTTAGTTGACTATGTTTTAATAACATTTTCGGTTAGCGCAGTTAACTCATGTGCCAAGCATCACATTTTTTCATTCCCCACAAAATGGGGACAAACTGTACGGCTCTGGCTGTGTCCGAAGTCGATCTGGCTAACTTTCAGCTGTGCTAATTAAAGAATACAGCAAGCCTATTTTTATCTCATTTGAGAATACTACAGATACACTGCTGGCAATTTGACTTGGTTTGATGCAAAACCAGTTACTTGAGCAAAAAGTTCAGTAGTTTGTTTTGTTACGCATTTTCACATCCGTGCACAGGCCCATGTTCAGATACATGCCATAATGCAGAGAGATGGCAAACAATTACAAAGAGTTATTAAATCCACTTTCAGGACTGCAGGTCAAAGGAGGTGATCCTGCCCCTCTACTCTGCTCTCATGAGACCCCACTTGGTGCACTGTGTGCAGTTCTGGTGTCCTCAACATAAGAAGGACATGGAACTGTTGGAGCAAGTCCAGAGGAGGCCACGA
>JANHGB010016354.1:9677-31921 GCA_026283785.1 Coracopsis vasa
GATCCTCTTGATGAATCACAGCACTGTGGCCAAGTCTAGCCCTGGCGTTGCTGTTTGTTTGCTGTCCCTCCCTGGGAGTGGTCCCTTCTAGGGCAGCAGCCTCCTGAGAGGAGCCTGCTCTTCTTTACTGCAGAGTAAAGAAGACTTGACTTCATTTCCCTTCATTCCCTGCCTTGTCCATGCCCCTTTCAAGTGAAGTTTGACAGCTTCTCTTCCTTTAAAGTCTGTGAGTTTTGTACCTTGGTTCAGTACAAAACAAGTACATAATGTAGCTTAATGGCATGGACAGTGGCCAAGTGGATAAGACTGCAAATCTGCTTGATTTAACTTATTACAGCTTTGATCCTAACCTGCTGACAGAGACAGGGCTGACACAAGTCTTTTTACTTGTCTCTGCTCTTTTCTCTTATTTACAAAATAGGTTTTTAAGAGTTTCAGGAAAGAGTCCTGTAGGTTCTTTCATCTGGAGAAGGATGGGAAAACTCCTTAATACTAAGAGAAAACTACCAGCTGTGTCTCGTTTGCCTGGGACTGCCCAGCTGCTTGTCAAGTCCTTGACTAGTTTCACTCAGGAAGTAATTCATGGTGCAGGAAAATAACTTGTGTCTCCCAGCACTAATTTCTTGGAAGTACATCTCTGGTTTCTATGTTTTCGTGGACCTGGGGTATCCCAAATGTATTCCTAGGTTTCTGTGCCAGATGTAGAGAAAGGGGTAAGGAGAGAACTTTTACAATGGCAGTTATTTTTAAAGACTCTCCCAAGGTGTTAAAAACCAAAAGAAACGTCTTTTCAAGTGCTTGTACATAAAATGATAAATGTTCAGATGTAGTAATGAATTGTAATGTAAACATTTGAAGAGGACTGTTTGCTCATACGCTTCCTTCCCCCCATTGTATCAAACTGAACAATCAGCAATCTTCATTATCCTAATTGGTTGCATATACTTTTCAGATACATTTTTCTCATGCCTTTGTGCACTTTCATAAAGATCTTCCAGCTGAACCTAGTAGTGGCTGAACCTAGTAGTGACTGAACCTAAACCCTCTTCACCCTTGATTTTGGAGTAACAAGCAATGTTCTTAAGCAAGCATGAGCAGATTGTGACGGTTCTGATTTTTCATGAGGATCCTACAGTTGCACTTCTGAAAGTGCACTGTAATACCACAGAAATACTAATGAAAGTATGCATCCATGCAGGTTTTCTTTACTTTTCAGAGCTTTAATTAGGAAAAAAAATTGTATGCACTTGTTACATTTCTGTTTGGTCACCCATTTGAAGATACGTGTGGGATTACGTTAAATATCCCTGGAGTGCTGTCCCTCAGGGCTCAGTGTTAGTGCCAGTGTTGTTTAATATCTTCATTGATATTATTATTATTATTCATTGATGATCTGGATGAGGGGATTGAGTGCACCCTCAGTAAATTTGCAGATGACATCAAGTTGGCTGGGAGTGTTGATCTGATGAAGGATAGGAAGGCTCTGCAGAGGGATCTCGACACACTGGATCAACGAGCTGTGGCCAGTGGTATGAGGTTCAACAAGGTAAAGTGCTGAGTCCTGCACTTGGGCCACAACAATGCCGTGCAACGCTACAGGCTTGGGGAAGAGCATCTGGAAAGCTGCTTGGTGGAAAAGGACCTGGGGGTGCTGATTGACGGCTGAACATGAGCCAGTTTGTGTTCAAGCAGCCAAGAAGGCCAACAGCATCCTGGCCTGTATCAGAGACAGTGTGGGCAAGGGCAGTCATCATCCCTCTGTACTGGCACTGGCAAGGCCTGCACCTCGAATTCTGTTTTCAGTTCTGGGCCCCTCACTACAAGAAAGACATTGAGATGCTGGAGTGCGGCCAGAACAGGGCAACAAAGCTGGTGAAGGGTCTGGAGCACAAGTCTGATGAGGAACAGCTGAGAGAACTGGGGTTGCTTAGTCTGGAGAAGAAAAGGCTGAGAGGAGACCTAATTGTTCTCTACAACTACCTGAAAGGAGGTTGTAGTGAGATGGGGATCAGTCTCTTCTCCCAGGTAACAAGGGATAGACAAGAGGTAACAGCCTCAAGCTGCACCAGGAGAGGTTTGGATTGAATATTAGCAAAAATTTGTTCACCGAGAGGGTGATCAGGCATTGGAACAGGCTGCCCAGGAAGGTGGTAGAATTGCCATCCCTGGATGATGTAGATAAGGTCCCTAGTGACATGGTTTAGTGGAGGTCTTGGCAGTCCTGTCATAAAGGTTGGACTTGATGATCTTCAAGGTCTTTTCCAACCTACCTGGTTCCAAGATTCTAACTTTACAGATGTTATGAATTAATGGTGAAACTGCAGGGCTATGTACACTGAATTCTGTTGTCTCACCTATTGAAATCAGGCTGAAAAGCTCAGTGGTTATTTCCAACTATTAAACCTAATAAACCATCTTAAAGCCAGAGTGGGACATTTAAACTTGTATTCAGCAGTCTCTGAGGGTTTTCATAGGCGAATGCAATTTTGCTTTATTAGTCCTGATAGCTGTATTCCAATGTACTTGAAATGCATCTCGGTTACACCAGATCAAGAAAGCTCTGCCTCATTGAAGATAAAAAAACATGTGCCAGGTTACTTGTGAGTGATTTGTAATCACTGTCTTCCTTAGTTGCACTTAATTCCACACCTTGCCAAGCTGTCCTGTCTCTCAGGAGGATTTCTGATGCTCAGTTGGCTGACCTGAAGCTCATCATTACAGTTTATTTTTAATGTTAGCTAAATTGCACAATTTGCTTATTGCATAAGTTGGTAGGATTTTTTGTTTCATTACTGAAGAAATGTCTGCTGACAAAAACGATATTCCAGTAATTTTTCATGCACAGCAAAAATTGACATTTAATAAATATACACTGTAAGTAGCAATGTGGTTAAGGCTCATAGCTTACAAAAGCATTTCTTGAGTTATAAACTGCTAGCGAGAACATTGCAGTTAGGTTAAAGTCAAATAAGCGTAAGTCTTAGTGATAAAATGAAAATACTCACATTTATAATGAAATGGTTGACTGTCAGAAAATACAGATTACCAAAAGGCTAATGCTCATCTGAAACTGTGATGTCAGACAAGCTGAGAAGTAGTGGCATTGCAAATTACAGATTTGTTGGATTTTGTGTGTTTGAGTTCCACTGTTTATCCAGGGATGTTTTTTTATTGTCTTCCATCAATGGCAGGTCAAGTGCAGTGTTCAACTCTGCTCTTCCAGACGAAATAGAAGAAAACTGGACAGTGTTTCATTTGTAAGGTCATTTGATGAACCTGTCTGTTAGAAAAAAATTACTGTAGAACATGGGTGCTTTGTCTCTTTTGTATTAGTGAAGAAAACTTAAGCTCTGATTTTCTGGGCATCCTTGAATGCTATTTATTACTTTAATGGGAGTAAACAGTGAAATATTAAGGAGAAATCAATCTTATTTGCTAAACTCTTTGATAGCAAACACATGAAGTTTCTTAGCTACTGTACTGTTGTCTGACTGTTTCCCTTGAGTGGCTCTGATAGCTGGTGAAGAGTGATGGTGCAGCTTGCACAGGCATCTTGTTTTCTTTGCAGTTCACAAGATTACAGCTTTGCTAAGCTTGGATTTGCAGGATGCTACTTGCAGTTTGCTAAAGGCTGTGAAGTTATGCCCCTCCAAGTTCAGAGCAGCATGTTGTGTTATAATGCTTATGGGGAGGAAAGAAGAGAATTAGGAAATGTGTGGATCTTAGACTTTGTATCAAGCCCGGTGTTAGAATCATAGAATAGTTAGGGTTGGAAAGGACCTTAAGATCATCAAGTTCCAACCCCCTGCCATGGGGAGGGGCACCTCCCACTAAAGCATGTCACCCAAGGCTCTGTCCAGCCTAGCCTTGAACACCACCAGGGATGGAGCATTCACAACTTCCTTGGGCAACCCATTCCAGTGCTGCACTACCCTTACAGTAAAGAACTTCTTCCTTATATCCAATCTAAACTTCCCCTGTTTAAGTTTGAACCTGTTACCCTTTGTCCTATCACTACAGTCCCTAATCAATAGTCCATCCCCAGCATCCTTATAGGCACCCTTCAGATACTGGAAGGCTGCTATGAGGTCTCCACGCAGCCTTCTCTTCTCCAGGCTGAACAGCCCCAACTTTCTTAGCCTGTCTTCTTATGGGAGGTGCTCCAGTCCCCTCATCATCCTCGTGGCCCTTCTCTGGGCTTGTTCTAACAGTTCCATGTCCTTTTTATGTTGAGGACACCAGAGCTGCACACAATACTCCAAGTGAGGTCTCACAAGAGCTGGTATTTTCCTAACATTACTTTCTTTCCTAAACAACGGGAACATCATACAAGGTTTCTTTAGGACTCCTACAGCTGGCCCATTGAGTGGTCAAAATTTCTGATATAACTTGAATTCATGGAAATTTGAGTGTTTTCACCACTGTCACTGTCTTCTGTTTTGAGGCACTGTAACAAAACTGATCCCTGTCTGTCTATGCTGGTGCAATTAAAGCTGATGAGCTGGGGTTCGACACTATGTTGTTTACCCTGGAGTTTCCCTAAGGATTTAATATGGTAATATCAGAGAAGGCCCTTCCTGATATACAATAAAACTGTCAGAGATAATTAGTTTTCAAAATATGAATTTACTTTAAAAACCCAAACCAAAGCGTAGGAGTAAAGAAGGAGGTTCTGCAACATTATCTAAAAGCAAGGGAAACTATGCTTTAGCTTAGTGACAGTCATCCTTAAACATCCACCATCAATAACCCTTCACACTTTCAGGTTCAGAGAAAAGCTAAAGTAAGCCTGAATTACTGAAGATGTCAAAAACATAAGAAAAAGTGTCTGACATAGTTAAACTTTCTGGCCAAAAATCTGTTTCAGCAAGCTCAGTTTCTGCATATGTATTTATCAATAGTAATCTGAATGCTGGTAGACTTGTTTGCATTATTTGGATTTTCATGAGTACTAGCTTTGCCTGTTCAGCAGTCATTGTTTGGGGGGTGGGATCTGTTCTCTGACCGGACTGCTGAAAGTTTCTAAGCAAGTTAATTATTTGTGCTTAAGCACCCTTTTTCAGTTATAGGTACGAGCAAAGAACTGACATTTTTCAAACAGTGACATGAAATAATAAAAGATTCTCTGTGTGAATATGGTCAAGGAAAAGAAGTACAGACAAATTGAATGCTGGAATGTGAACAAATATTCTCCAGCTCTGTGTTTGCAGCAATCAGGCATCCCTTACTACAAGAAGGGCTGTCATTCCAGGATGTAGTGAAAAGCTCTCAGGTTTAATCTTTCAGTATTTCTATGCCAAACTGGTTCACATAGTTTGGGCAACATTTGAATAAGCATCAGTCTTTTGAATACTTATCTAAAACAAACCTCAGAAAACTTTCAACTGCTTCTATTGGAACTAATTAATCCCTTGAGTTAAAGCCAGTGCAGCTAGGTTTATGCAATTTTCGAAGGAAGAGAATTATTACATATATATATATAAAAAAAAAAGGTTATCAAGTTATCAGTGCATTTTTAAGAAAAAAAGATAGAATGCCTTATTTAATAGAATAAGCCCCTCCTTTTGAAGCTACGGTCAGAACAAACCTTATCTTCTATAAGGTTAATTATTAGACTAGCAGGTGATTGCTTGTACCTGAGCCTGTCCTTTCTGAAATCAGAACTGCAGGCCCCGACTCTTACCACACCTCATCTACGATTATATAACTTAGGCAAAAATAATGGTTTTCTTCTACTTTCTTTTAGAGCCTTTTCTCAGGAGAAATCACATCTTTCTCAGGGCCTAAAAAGCCAAAGGGAAGCAAACATAACAGCTTTTTGAGAATACCAATGCTCCATTTACTTTTCTTCTGCTGGTGCTAATCAATAGTGAAGGATTTTACCTCAGAGCCTCCGATTCTACATTTACTTCTATATTCAGTGCAATTCCTTTATTTTGCTTCTTTGTTAGACCAACCTACCTCACTACACAAGTGCATATTACTGAGCTGAGCTGCAGGTGTTTGTGCAGCCTGGAGTGCTCCCTCCAAAAAACAGAGGTGTTTTCTTGACAGCTTACCTATGTTTTCTTTGCTTGTAAAGCCAGGGAATAGGGGATGTAAACGGTAAGAATCAAAAACATGCAGAGCTGTTCAGAAGGTAGCATGTCTAATTATATAGCAGAAACTGTTTTTCATTCTGCACTAGAAAGACAGGAAAATCTTTCCCATATTTCTGACAAAACTGAGTTGTTCCAGTCTTTGATTTTGCCTGAGTTGAACCTTTTTCATTTCAAATGCTTTCAAGTCAGGCTGAGAATGGGCTTTAACACCAGCATATCTGGTTAATGTATTTACCACTAGGCTGTGGTTTATTTCATTGGTCTTGTTTCCATTGGTTTCAGTGATGTGACCAGTTCAAACACCAGCTGTTCCCCCCTATTGCATTGTTTTCTTCCTAGATGCTGATTATTGTATCTACACTTGTTTGTGACATAAAGACAGACTTCCAAAATCTTGTGGCTTACATATGCTTACATAAATGCATACTCAGGCCATTCCTCCTGGGAAAAAAAAAATAAATCAAATAACGTGTGCCTGGAAAAAACAAATAGTTTTAACAAAGATTCAACATTGTAAATTCTTCTCCTCTGTTGTAAACACTTTTCTTATGTCATTGTAAGGTACATCACTGTCTACCACATTTCGTGAGATTTCATTTATGTCAGGTGAAATCACAGAATCACAGAGTTGTCGGGGTTGGAAGGGACCTCTGGACACCATCTAGTCCAACCACCCCACCAAGGCAGGGCCACCTAAAGCATGCTGATTTTATTTCACTTTGATTTAGGCAGAACTGCCTTTTTTTATTATTTTTATATATATCTAACTTGTTCTGGGCAAGTGAAGGCCCAAATTGATGAAAAGATTTCCTCAAAGTCACATTGTTGGTCAGGTCCAGAGCAGAGCTGAGCTGTCACAGGTATGGGCACACAAACATTGCCGGGTGACAGGCTGTCTGCTGGCAGAAGACACCAGTTCCCTTTACATCCCTGCCCGGCAATGTATCTCCATTTTTTTTATGTAGATGTCAGCTATTTCCCAGTGACCTCAGGGTGAAAGACTGCAGCCAGGGTGCGATGTGGTGGTGAGTCACTCACACTTACTCAGCTGGGGGCTCACATCCTGCAGCATCCTTTTTCCCTTACCAGGCTCTGCTGCCTCCCACAGGGCAGCTCTTGTGCAACTCCAGACCATTTTGTCTTTCAGTTTTTTGTCAATGGTCAAAATCAGACATGACTTATAAAAAAGCCCAAACAAGAAAAGGCTTTGGGATGCTTCCGGAAATGGGGCACCTATTGAGATTAGAAGTGCTTGGTAACTAGTTTCTGTTTTCTTCTTCTTTTTTTTTTTTTTTTTAATTTTTAAGTACTAGCTATTGTATTCAAAACCACTTCCAGGTTTAAAACAAAAATGTTAATGGGTACTCATCTGCAAGACAAGGACATCTCTAACCCAGAATTATTAACATACCTCTACCTCTCATGCCTTGCTTACATATGGGGGTTTTATCATAGGACTGCTGAAAGCTTCAAGCAGGTGGATAGTTCAATACATTCTGAAAAACTCTAAAATTCCAGATGTCTTTCTCATCCTGACACCAAACCTTTGACCCACTTCTTTTATGTGGTTTTCTTCTAGTGCTGCAGTGAGTGTAGGATGAAAAAGTGAAGGTTGGTCACAAAAGACAAATGCAATTCTGTTTTTTTCAAAGGCCTCTGATTGCAGGAGTAGACGAAGTAGAAAGAGATTAATGAAAGTTACTCTTTCCTTGGATTCACCCCTTTGAAACTGCCTGATTTATGCAATGTCCCATATACCCTGCATCTCTGCTGTGAACTAATACGACATTCACATGACAGCAAAGCTCAAATTTAGCCCTTAAAAAGCTGCTTGCTGAAGTCTGAGATGACGTGGGGGGAGTAAAACCTCTCTAATGCTTAAATCCTCCTGCTGCTTCAGAACAGTCAGCACCTCATTAGCCTTAGCTCTTTGTTTGATAGGAAATGTCAGCCCACCACAGGAAATCTTCTACACCCAATGGCAGGAGCATCTGTCTCCATCTAGTGTTCATCCGCCTGCAGTTGTACTCGGTTGCCCCACCAAGGAAATCACAAATCAAGAAAGGAAAGCAGGGGAAACATTTGCTCACTAAAACGTCATCCTTCTCACCCATGAGATGTCTGAATTATGTATTTGCTACAGTCACAGGTAGCAGCTGACATATAACCTGCTGGTGAGCTGCGGGGGCATTCAGCACCTTCACCTTCGTCTGGTGTTAAGAGTGGGAAGTGACAAAAACAGGTTAGAAAATCATGACTTCTTTACAGTATTCTTCTGCCCATTACCAAAGTTACATGCAGGCTCTTTCTGTTGATTATTGCTGAGGGAATCTCTTGGTATGAGAAGTTAAATGTTTAATTAAGGAAAAATATTGTGGAAACATTTATAGGAATACTTTCCACTGTAACTCCCAAAGAACTGGATATGAGTTACTCAACTCGTCTCGCAACGTGACTGTGAAGAAGAGAAATGTCACACCCTCTGTGGGTTGTGAAACCAAGATAATTTTCCTGCAAAACTGTCTGGGTGATTTGAGGGCATTTGAAGTGAAACCAGCGACAGACTTACACAAAGGTAACCCTCATTCCAGAGGCCAAGCTTTCTGTTGTGCATCTTGCCTTATCTTTTACAAGAAGGGAAACCTCTGTACAAAATACAGAATAATCTTCTTGGACTGGTAGAAGCAGAACTTGAAGGGGGTGGTAGGCCCCGCAGTCACTTTTGGGAAGAGAATGAGTTCCTTCAAAACAATTTTAGGGCCCTAGAGGGACCTTCAGGCTACCCAGCTGCAATGGGACCTAGGCTGGAGCCACTACTGAAGAGGTACTTCTGGGGCTAAGATGAGCTGTCAGCCACAGACACAACATCCTGAGAAACCCAGAATAGATATAAATATAAATTCTTAGTTTTAAAATAAGAGGTAGAAAAAAGATCCTGCAAGCTCAATATACAGCAGAGTATATTAAGAGCCTTTGTGTGAGCCATGGTCTTACTCAGTCTTCATGAGGTCTCTGTTAGTCCTATAAATGCTGAAATAATCTCTTGGCTGAAGGCAATTAAAACCTTATCCTCATTTCTTACCATTTCTGTATTTCAGTAAGTGGAATGAATTCCAAAATCTCAGAGAATAATCTGAACGTCAACAGAATGAGCCCAAATGTTTCTTTGAGGCAAAGAGAGTCATGGAGCAAGGAAGTCATGGAGCTCCAGCATGCAGTTAATACTGGCACCAGCTTCCAATGGCTTAGTATCATCTCTAGGCAAAATAGATTTATAGCAGCTGTTAACATGTTCACACATTTCAGTTTTCCCATCTCTCATCTGACTGTCTTCCCCAAACATGTCAGCCCACTGATATGCAAGGGATGCTGAAGGGGGGTAAGAGTGTGAGGAATCCAGGCTGCCTCTCATGGTAGGGACCAGAGAAGGAGGAAACAGAGAGGACCTAGGCAGGAAAGATGAACAGATTGTCTGCTCTGTGGGAACTTATTAGACCTTCAGGGAGTTTCTGAAGTGTTGGCTTATGGGGAAAGTGGTGCACAGGAATCTCCTGGAAGAGGTGTGGGAGTGCAAAGAACTCCAACTCCAGCTTAGAAGCATCACCAATGCAAGACTCTAGGAAACACTATTTCACATTCCTTGTTTTATTTGAGAACTTGCTCTCTTTTGTTCATACTCTCTTCTCTAATGCTCAACAGCTTCTCCCTTATTCTGGGGACTCATCTCAATTATAATCTCCACCACTGAGTTCTTGCTGACCTCCAGTTAATGAGAACAAGACAAAGACCACCCATGATCTGACTCATGCAAATACTGCAAGTGCTGCTGATGTTGAAAATGTCAGTAAGTGAAAATAGGTTAAAGCTGTCTGTAGAAAGAAGAAAGGCACTGGAATAACAATACTCAGCATTCAGCATTTCATGCAGTCATATTTTCATATTCCACTGCTCCCATCTGTGTACCTTGCCATTCTTCTGGACAGGAATAAAAAAAAAAAATAAAAAAAATATGAGGTTTTAATTTTAAAACAGACTTTGCTGAAACACTTTCACCTTGATGAGATACTCTCCTAGTTGACATTACATATGGCAGGAGATATAGTTTCCCCTGGATTTAAGATGTAAACAAGAAGGTGAACATAAGTTTTTCAGTGTTTGAGAGCTGAGTTTAAACTGTATAGTAAAAGCAGATGAATTTTTCCTACTTCTGAATTTCACAATGATGGTTTCACATGGTACCAATCATTAACGGGCATATGGCAGAAGTTTAGTTTTGGTTAGGCATCCAAAAGCTTGGATACACTTACAATCTTCCCTGTTTTGGAAATAGACAGACATTTTCATCAGATCTGGATTTCCTGAATGTATTCCAGGGATCTTCTGTCTCAGCCAGCTCAGAAATAGTACAAAAAGAGTTACGTGAGTGTTTCAATTTTCATGTGATTGGTTGACAACAGACCGATGGATGCAACATATGATGTATTTTATTGTCATCATCGTCATTATTATTACAACTGATATTAGTTTATATATATCTTCCAAGCTTCAAAATGTTTGCGCTCTAAAGCAATTCTTACTTATGAGCTACATTACACCTTTCTAAGTAATAACAATTATTCTGTTGAGTAGACAAATACATACTTGTGGGTATAAGCATAATTTAAATTGAATGTTGTGCTCAGGAATAGGACTGAAGTGGTAGGCATTAAGTCCTTTATAAGTTTCCGGAATAGTAAAAGCACTTGCAGTGACAATGCTTTCTTGTTCTACCAGCATACCTTCAGTCGGTTCTTATAGAAACATCTTTAGCTACGAGAAGGCATTTCAGTTTCTGTGGCAATCCAATTCTCAGCTTCTTTGCTGAAGTTGCCAACAAAGTTATTGTAGAAGAAAAGATGCCCGATGTGGTTTTGGATGTGAACAATGATAACAACAAAAATGGCAACAATGGTAGCAGTAACTTTTGAGTGGTTTGAGTACTGGGAATCTCACAATGCCTCTTCCTTCAATTGCACCTACATTTAGTGTGCTAGTTTGACATTGTGACAGTTTACGCAGCCCATCTTCAGACAGCTACCATTTTGAATAAAGTGGAGTTCCAATTGCTTGTGTAGCAAGGGTGCCATATTGTCACCATGGGTTAGGTAGGATTTTAGGACTTAAGGAGGGAAATGACAAATTACAAACCTCTCCTCAAATCCAAAATTTCTCTCAATCAATAATGATGTCACAAATCAGAAATCGCTTCAGTACTTTAGTATGTTGCATATGGCTTTTGCTCCTTTCATGGTAACTCTTCTTGCCTGTAATGCAGGCATGGGACTCTGAATAAGCTTATATGTGATATATGAAGACACACTGACTCAAGAGCAGTTCATGAAATAATGACTGGAAAGAACAATGATCTGTGGGAATTCTGCCCAGATCTATGAGAACTGCTAGGACTGCTTTTCCCAGACTAACGGGCCCTGGGCAGCAACAGCTTGAAATGTTGAAACCAAGAGCATTTTTGAGGGAGGACATTTTAGAAGAATGTCTTGAAACTGCATTTTGTAACAGTGGAGAATAAATTGGAGACTTTATGTGTGGGTTGAGATTGTTGGAAGTAGGATGCGCCTCACGTAACTTCAGTCGTCCTCAAGGAGCACATTTAGTCTAAACTGGTCATCTATGTTTCCTCTGTCACCAACAGAGAGAGACAAGTCTATATTTAGCCTGTATGAAAGACTTCTTCATGACACCTATTTTAGGATATGAAGCATTATTCTTGGGGGCATCAACCATTCTCCACTCAACAGCACCTAGACAACTAGATTAGACAGGATACTTATCTTCTAAGTATTCTGACTAAAGTTAGGGAAAACAAATTCTCCTTTTCCATCTCCCAGGAAAGGATACCGAGTATTCACTCCAGAACCTATTCAGAGACTGCCATTTTGTTTCTGTCTGTGATAAATCCTTTGGCTTTTGTTGATGGAAGAATAATTCCTCTTACATGCTGTGCACCTGAAGGCTATAATCCAGTAGCATAGACTTGCTTCTTGCTTTTATTTCCTATCAAGACAGTCTGAGAGAGTTGGAGTTGTTCAGCCTGGAGGAGAGAAGAGAGACCTTACAGCAGCTTTCTAATACCTAAAAGGGGCCTATAAGAAATATAGAGAGGTTTTTTTACAAGGGCAGGTAGTGACAGGACAAGCAACAAAAGCAAGAAGCATTTTTTTTTGTGGTGATATCCTCTTCAATGGATTAGTATGTAGCTTTGGAAGGGCTGATATTATCTGTATCTAATCAGCTGTGTTTATTTTAGCAATGAAGGCACTAAGCAGATTGTCTGATTTATTGTTTCAAATACATCATGCATGAATGATTTGTCAGTACCTTGGAATTAAATATAAACAAAAATAATTTTTTGATTAAAACCAAAATGGAAAAAGATCAGTGTCAAATATTTGACAAGTAAAAAGTGTAAATGAAGTTTATGTTAAATCAAATGCAATATTTCAAATGTTTTGTAGAGAAAAAAACTACTCCATGTTTAAGTATTTGAGTACTTTTAAGACTTCTTTAATTATTTTAAAGAAACATTTTTAGGAAGCCTTTTTTCCTTCCCTAGCAGAAATAAATTGTCAAAAAGAGAGGTAACTGTGCAATATTGAGCTATGGCAACAAATCAACATTTTTTTCAAAGAAGAGAAGTTCAATCAACTCTAGCTTACTATAACTGGAGAAACTTATTAAATGGCTGTTCCTAAAATATGAAATTATAAACGAACATGCACATGTTTTACAATGTTCACACTCATATTCAGGTGAATGCTGTAGTTTAGTGAGGATCATTTGATTCAGTGAAAAACGCTTGCCATGAAAGAAACACTGAACTCACCATGTGATGCAGCAGGGAGTCTCTCAAGGAAGTCTGTGACATAGACTTGTCAACAATTCATTCAGACTACAGAAGGTGGCTGAGAGAAAGAGGAAGAAGGAAGCCTACAAAGGTGATCAAACCTCTCAAAGATAGGGGCAAAGCCAATTTCATTAATTTCATTAGATTGTTCACTTCAGAATAGTGAAAGAATCCACCAAAAAATTATAGGACCTATCTGGAGCTGTGCCTGAACCCTCAGGCACCTTTGTCATCTTAGAACAACAAGAACATGTCACTGCTTTTGTTCATTCTCTTCCTCACCATGAGATTCAGACCATAGATGCTCTCTTCTCTGTTATGCAAAAGTAGTACAAAAGCCTATCCCTGAAATCTGACAGCTTCCAGCTACCAGTGTTAAATCTACATAAGGTAAGTGGCATGGCGGCTTGCAAACTATCCCTGACTTCTGGGCAAGGCTCCATCTGTGAGCTGTAAAATGATAGCTCCGAGGGTGATCAAGGAACAGGTGAAAACAAGGTTGCCTTGTAGCAAATCTGGATCTACCTTATGACAATCCAGTTGGAAAACAGGCAGCAGTGTGTGTTTCTAGAAATGTGCAAAGAGCATATGGGTGAGTGTTTTGACAGCGCATTACCTATCCTTCTTACAAACTGGAAAAGAAGATTGCATATAATTTTCTTAATGCCATCATACTTATGAAAACTTCTGGCATCTTTTCACTCAAAATGTTTGCTGCAGCCCAAACCTCCATCAGTGATTAGAAAACATTTTACCATGCCAACAGACTGTTTGTGGGAAGTTTATAAAGAAAAATATAATTGAAGTAAAAAAATAAAAATCCCTTTTAATCAGTTCCTCATGCCAAAGATTAGCAGTGATCTTGACGTGTGCAACATAATCAGTCATAATCAAATTCTAGCTGGAGTAACACTTCAGATGTTGTTAGTTGTATTCCTATTAGCCTAAATTTGATTTACCCATTAAGTGCTGATGGAAGAAACAGAAACTTATTCAAGATACTGTATGTTTGCCCTGAGCAGCCTAATCAAATCGATGGAAAGACGTAGCAATAGAGAAGACACAGTTGCAGCTTGGAAATGTCCATAGCAGTTGAATTTCTTGCTGCATTGTCTGCCACTGGGAGTTTTTCTGTTCCTCCTGCTTCTGAGCTTAGAGGCTTCAGAATGTAACTGAAAATAATGCCATCTCCACCAGATATTCAAACTATCCTTCCAGAATTTAACGGTGAATTATGAAAATCCCCACATCATTCTTGTAGTACTTAGTTAAATTCTAAAGGCTTTTCCCTAAGAATGTACAGTCTCCCTGATGTTTCCATTGGCTTTTCCACTGCACTGAGATTTAGGTAGTCTACTAGCATGTGGAGTTCAGCATTTTTTTAACCTACAGGATTTAACATCTCTTTTTGAGGTGAACATATGTCTTTCCTGTAACCTCCATCAAACATGTAAGGCTCTCAGTTCTCTCTGAGACCTCCTACTGTGTCTAGGAAATATTTTTGCTGAAGTTCTCAACTGATACTTACACTCCTCATCTCAGTGCACAACACTTCTTTCCCCATTTTGTCTTTTTGTTCAAGAGAAGCCCATTAAAAAGGCCATAACTTTTCAGGGAAGGGCAGTTTCACCGTTCGTGCTTCTCCACAGGTAGGCTTTAGATCAGTGCACATGACTGCATCCTTCTGGCGCAGAAATAGAATATAAACGATGGCAAGACAATGTGTAGCTTAAAAATGTACCTTCACCAAGTGTATGTGAACTTACTAGCCACTTAGGGAAATATAACAGTAGCTGGGGTTCCTTTCTGGAAGAAAGTCCACTACCAAACCCTTTTTATAATAGATTCAAAATGCTCATAAACTAGATGGGAAGTATATGGTAACAAGTATGAAACTGTCACAATACAGGATGCTATTTCTACATGCCACTTTCCTACATTTTAGCCCAAATCCAAACAATAAGGTCACCATGCATGCCCCCTCTTTTGTCAGATGCTAGTAAGAAACCATGGAATCATAGAATGGTTTGGATTGGAAAGGAACTTAAAAAATCACTTAGTTCTAGCCCCCTTGCATTGGGCAGAGACACCTTCCACTAGGCCAGGTTTCTCAAAGCCCCATCCAAAGCATGCTCAGCTTCCTTGGACTGCCTGTTCCAGTCCCTCAACACCCTCACAGTAAAGAATTTCTTCCTACCATCTAATTTAAGTCTACCCTTTTTCAGTTTAAAGCCATTGCCACTTGTCCTACCCCTACATGCACTTGTAAAAAGTCCCTCTCCAGATTTCTTTTAGGTCCCCTTTAGGTACTGGAAGGCTGCTCTGAGGTCTCTGTGGAGCCTTCTGTTCTCCAGGCTTAGCAGCCTGAGAAATACAACCTGCTTCATAAGATTAATGGGTAACTAATAACAATCTCTCATTTTGATCAGCTTTACAAAAGGAAAGACCCATTGCACTGCTTTCTGTTTACTGTTATTGTGCCAGTGTACAACAACAACATCCAAGTAAGTATAGCTTAGTACAATTCATTCTAGTTTAGCAAGAAACTGTTGTACCTTTGGTGATTTACAATAGCATTTACCAGCTAAACCTCAAGGTTCTCATGTTAAATCTTTCCCTTTTGTGTTGTAAATCTACAATATCTCTAAGACTGGTGACATCAGAAATGAGTCTTCTGTGCGTATATGCCAGAATGCCCTAAATTTTCTAGGACTATTTCTGTACTTAGGGATTTACTTATCTTTTGTGCTGCATGAACCTAGTCATTTCTAGTAAAGAAATGGTAATGCACAGTAGAGAAATAATAATGATAATCTTAAATTTACACCATCTGCACTATGCTGTATGCTGTCAGTGCCACAGCATACTATGCTTTTTATTCACATAGATCAAAGAACTCCACACTTACCCTGATCAGCCCTCTATCCCCAAACACACTAAACTGTAGCAAAACTCCAACACCATTTTAAGTTCTCCAGACCTTGGAAAAGAAAGTCCCTACCTGTCTGCTAATATTTCTTCCTTGCCAATGAAATATCACTTATGTGCTGCATGAAAGAGATTGAATTACCATTTGAACTACTGGTTTGGTTGGCAAGCTAACATTAAATCTTTTGTCTTTCTTCTCCAGCTCTTTACTCTGCTAACAGGCAATCTATGGGAGATTTACCAAAGCCAGAGTTAGCCATAGGTCAATTATAAGGTCTACGGAACTGTAGGTAATGTGATTTTATACAGAAGTACAAGTGGAAATAAAAAAACAAACACAAGAATCCCTATCATTTTGCTGTGTATGCCTACACATAAATTTAGGAAAAGTCAGTACATGCTGTTTGGTTCATCATGGAAAACACGAGTCATGAGATCCTGAGTCATCCACCAAGGAAATGGGATATCATAATTATCTTAGTTACTTCATCCGTTTCTATTGCTGCCACATACTACCCTATCTACCTCCTCTTCCAATTTCACAGCCCCACCACAGCTGCTGTCCAAAAAGCTAAGAAAGGCTCATTGTCTGTACTTTGCAATTCTATTTTTGTCTCATTTTGTTATTATGGGACACAAAATTTTGTAGACTTCATCTCTAAAGTGAACCTGATAAAGGGGTTTCATGACAGTATGCCAGAAGTGGCTTTTGTGCTGTATCTTATAATAATACAATATTTTCTAAGTTAGGATAGACTGTGTTTTTTCATTCAGGAATACAAATAGAAGAGGAAAAACTAGGAGAAAAGAAAAAAGAAGTCCTCTAAAAACGCTCCTTCTGCAGAGATTAATGAATCTTAGGCTGAAAGAAATAGATAGAAAGATCAATTGTTCCTTAGAGAAGTAAGATCAAATATTCAAAAGGATCTGGGAACATTCAGTTAGGAAAAAAATACATTTGCAGGTATTTAGAGGACCCAAACAGCTCCCTTTTCTGTGCTCCCCCGGATCCCTGTTCAGGAAGCCAGTCTGCTTCCAGACAGCGTCTACCTCTTCCAGAAGAACTTCTGGGTATTTCTGACCACCCAGCATCCAATGGCCCAGCTATGCCTGCTTCAAGATAAAGGAGCAGGGACCGGACTTCGATGTAGTGAATCTCACTTCAGTTGTGCCCAAAAAGCAACTAATAGAAATTTCAAACATACCAAAGCAGCTCAAATACTTAAGTTATTTCTGAAAACCCAAAGAGAAGCTTGGTTACACAACACCTTCTGAAATCCAGCTACTAGTGTGCCAGTGCTGGTGGTGGCAGCATGCAATCTTGGGTGAGATTTTTTCCAGCAGCTCTTCAGGAGCAGACACTTCCTACACTTTGTCAAATCTGGCTTTTAGACATTCCTAAAATGCAGGGGGATCATGCAAAAATTTGTGAAATGAGGAACTTGCCATGTGGTGAAAGGAGCTCAAACTAAGTCCCTCCCTGAACAAAAACAGATGGAAAAACACAGACAGACCACATCAGTGCTCCATGACCTACATCAAACCTCCCTCCAAAACATCTCCTAAACCATTCAAGAACCACATCAGAATAAACTTCCTATTGCTGAGATCTGTCACACCAACAGCTTACAAGCACTGGGGCATGACCCAAAAGTGGGTCACCAGAGGACACCCACTGGGTTTCATCCCACCAACTGAAAGGGCAGTAAATCCCTATGGTTGCTAAAACTAAGCTGGAATTTTAAGCCCAGTGAGAAGGAACAATTTTGACCCCCACTTTCACCTTCTTTTCCTGCTCCAGATGCCCTTGGCCTGGATTCTATCTTCACTTGCCCACTGCAGAGCAGATGACCTGCTCTTCAGTTGCCCTCTCACCTTCCACTGCTCTTGCCCACCACTGAAAATATGTCCGGATGATCCTGAGGTACTGTGTCAAAGTAATGTTGTCCAGGTGCTGAGGAGCACAAAACCAGCCCTGTTCCATCCTTGTGGTGCCTTATTTTGTCAAGCAAGCAGCATCCATGGCTCCTCACCTTGCGAACTCGGGCATAGCAGTTTCCTGGAATCCCAGCCTTTGTTTAAGCCTACTAAGCCCACTCTGTTGCATTATTATGTTTCCTCACATTAATGGTCAACTCTTCATGAAGTAGAACAGTGTTTATATTTGATATGACATTTATAATGCTTCTATTTTTGTTAAATGGAGGAGGCGGGTAGCAAATGTAGTCACACATATGTAGCAAGAGCTTTCCAGCCATTCCTAAGAATATATGAATAAACAATTTAATGGAAAAACTGAGACAGTTGCTAGGCCACCAATCAAATTTGGAAGCCCTGAATTAGATGAGCGTTTTAGCATTTTAACAAAATGAGATGACATTTCTCTAATTGATAATGGACTATCATAGCAGCTACATATGGGATCTGTCAATGGAACAGATGGAAAATTTGTCTTCCAGCCTTTTCTGTGTAGGAACAAATTAACATGCAGCCATTTCTACTTTATAATAGTTGTTTTAATAAGTAATAACAAGAAAAATGAAGAATAAAAATAGTAAGTACATTTACCTGCCCAGAACATTTTGCCCATATGGTAAGAGCAATGCAGATAGAGAATGAAAAGTGTGTTGCTGCTCCTGTTTATATCCTGGGGAAATGGACAGACAATAGCACATGAGGAAACAAGAAGCCAATATTTGAAGCAGGGGTTTCAACACACCAACTGTTATTACTCTTTTCCCTGAATATCATGGCAGAAATTCCAAGGTAAATCCTGATGGATAGCATGTATTAGGATCACTGGCACCCTACTAGATTCCTGTAGAGCATGGATGGGTAATGGTATTTGTGTTAAAAGCACAGAAAGCACTGTTGTTTGGTACAGTTCTCTAAAGTGGGAATTGTACTTAATGCTGCATTAATACTCCCCTTTTCTCTACTAAAGAGCTTTAGACTCTAGTCTCAAGAATTTCATAGGTTTTATAATGTTAACTTACTGTGACATCCCTCAGCAGCTGAAGCACAGATAACATTATCTCACAGATAACAAACGTGCATGTGGGTAATCTATTTAAGTTCTTTCCTCCCAGTAGTAAATGTGTTTAAAAATTAATCACTATTTCTGTTGTGTTTTGCTCAGAAATCCTTACTTTTCTTCTCAGTAATCAATATAAGCTTTTCCAAATATTCAGATAAAGAAATATTCCAAGAGGAGTTTTAAACCATTGCTTAAAGGAATTATATATACTTTCCATGACTAAACTTCTATAGTTCACTACTGATCTCTAGATGTCTACATTGACACCATATAACTGTGGCTCAAAACCCCCTGGCTCTTGTCTGGCATCTCTCGTGCTATGTACACATGCTTGATGTGGTTTATGGTGTTCACAAGATATTCATGAGGTCTTGATGTGTTTTCTTATATCAGTGATATGGTTTGCTTGAGGTTTATATGAGTGTTTGATTTGTTTTTTTCCAGGGAGGGACCTGGTTTGAGCTCCTGTCAGCTGAATGGGTTTATATTCATCATTGCTGGGAACAGCTCACAATTTCCTGGGATACTGAGAAGAGCAAGAAGAGAAATCCAAGTTTTGAAAATATTCTGTCTTTGGAGAACGACTTTAAAAAACATGAGATGTTTAGATTATTTTATCTGAAAGGCTACTGCTTTCTCCGAAGAGACCTAGAGCTATGCACAAGCATAGTGACACACATGCAACTCAATGCAATACAGATCTGTATGGCACTGACTCGCCATAGAGTAGACAGCTGGCTTGATAAACTGCCAGGTACACCACCATTCTCCTGTCATGGGATGCATAAACAAGCAAACAACAAAAACAAATCAGAGGAGCTCATTTTCCCACTCTTTGGAAAACTGATTACTAATATCCCATTTTAAGAATTCCCGCTTTTGGCAATGGTGAGGAAATCAAAACGTTTGTAATGTCATCTTCTAATTCCCTAGGGCAAGGAACAAGGGAAAAATCACATTCTTATGTTTTCTACATGTTTTCATGAGGAACTGGAGAATATTCCTGCATTGTCTTATTTTCATTTATTCATTGTCTTATTTTCATTTCATTTGCTCAGTGTAACCACTGCAGATTAGTAGGAACTGGTTAAAATAAAACTGCTGTTGAGTTATGCTCAGTTGAGCAGATATTCACTGAAGCATGTTGATGTTATTTATATATCTTCAACACCCAGCTCAGGTTATGTTTGACATGAAGCATCCAGAAAGCAGGATTTAACCTACAGAAGATTTACTATGGTGAATTTAAGCCCTAGAGGATGGCAGAACTACTATACTGTAATGTACTGTGTTGTACTGTACTATACCACACCATGCGATGCTATGCTGTGCTTACACTATCCTCTCTCCTTCCACTTCCCAAGACAGGCATTGTGCTCAAAAGTATGTCTGAGTTTGGGTAAAATTCAGAGGTCTGTTGTGCCTCTTAGAAACTGGGTATAAATTAACTACAGACACTGATCTATTTCATTCATGGGATATGGCTCACCTTCCTTTGGTTTGTGTCAGGTTTCCTACCCTACCTCCTCTTGAATCTGTGCAGCATAACATAGAAGGAAGAGCCAAAGCTAGACACATAAGTACAATATACCCAATATACTTTCAAAACTCTTTGGTGGTAAGTCAGCACTGGGTTGTTGAGGAGTGATAGAAGGCTGTTACTTACTATATTACAGCTGTTGTCATAAAAAAAAACACATGCTGCTTTCAGTAAATGCTAGTAAAACATCACATTCCTTCCTTCAGTAATAAATTAAACAGTGTCATGAAAATATTACTGAATTAATAATATTTGGGAGTATCTGGTTTTTCGTAAAGAAGCTAGGCCTACAAGTTTTACAATTTACAGCATCATCTTGGCATCTTTTTAAGTAGAGCATAGTGGTTAATGGCCAGCTGGCTGTTTTCACCCATGCTCGCTTCTTGCCACAGAGGCTATTGGATGAATAATTTCAAAAAGGAGATAAAGTATAGAGGTAAGATGGCTGATAGAAGTAGAAATGACAACCTAGGAGATCAGTGATTTAATGAATATTCACAGAAAAATGCTCCCTCCATAGTTTTCAGACATCTGCTCTAGCTTCTGTGCTGATCCAGTGCTGTGGTATTAGCTATTCCAAATGCATAAAATCCTGTTTTCTTCTCTCTTTGAAGTTGTGGTATGACTTCAAGGGGAAAAGGAAAAGGCTGGTAGAGCTTTAGTAAGGCTTACTGCAGGATCTGTAAAATTAGTCATTATTGAGATTAATTAACAATTACATCGGCAAGTATAAAAATGTAAAAAAGGACCGGGGTATACTGCAGAGGAAACACTCACTATATATTAGGTTAGGTACAGCACCGATCTGCTGCAGCTGTAGGGGTTAGAATAGCAAACACATTAAGCAAAGATCTATTAATTCAGAACCCATCTTCCTGAAAAAAACAAGAGATCAGGCCAAATTGAAATTGATGCCCAGTGACTTCAATAATTAGATCATAGTCTCATGATACAAGGCACATCATATAGTAAACGGAGCCAGGGCCAAGAATAATGAACAGAGATCTCATTAACTGAGATTCTGCAAGTTTCTAAATTTTACTAAATCATTTTAATGTCACCTCTCACCACTAAGTGGCAAAAATAATACAGTGAAAGCACTCTGTATTTGCAGTGCTAGACATACCTAGCATACTCCCTATGCCTCCACAGAGCTTATAAAAATAAGAGCAAATATTTGTAAATCAGACCCAATTAATATATTCTTGATCCTTTCCAAGATTTTTTCAATAATAATACTGGTGCTTTCCCTGGAAATTTTCTATCACACTCAGAACATAATTATTTATAAAGCTATAGGAATGTACATGCAAACATGCTTTGCAAATGTGTAGAAGGTATAGGAAAGGTTATAATTTAACTTGGACTAAATAGAACAAATTCCAATCCTACAGGATACTTAAGCTAACACATTATTCCATGTAACAATTTTGATGTGTCACAATGCCTCAGTGAGCAATAGTTTAAGAATTTGGGAGCAACAGACTTGCAGAGTTCAAAACATAATCGTAGAAAGTCTGTGGCTATGTCCAAAACCCTTTTAATACTGCTTATCTTTATCTGCTGCCCACATTTGATTTACTGATGTCCTTCTAGTCAGATTGCAGAACTAATGGATGGGGCAGAGCAGTTAACATCATCTACCTGGACTTCTGTGAAGCGTTCGACACTGTCCCACATGACATCCTTGTCTCTAAATTGGAGAGACATCAATTTGATAGGTGGACCACTCGG